>KZ537977.1:0-139600 GCA_000934665.2 Catajapyx aquilonaris
GTTGAAGTTATCATGCTAGATCTACTTTTGACATGCCTGGTGACTCCGTGGGCCTACCATTCTGGGCAGGGGGGGGTCAAAGTCCAGGAGCCCTGGGTTCGCACCCACCCCAACCCAAGGTGATAAATGAGGAACAGAAAGAGTTGACCCCCTGAAGAAGCCACGCCTCTGGGAGGGACAAAGGTTCCCTTCTTGGTTCGGCCTAGTCGCGCCAGAGGGAAACTAATCTCAACACTTCCCTGGTCCATCAGAGGTTCAGTCACGGCAGAGGACTTGTCACATGCTCTCAGTTATTAGCTCTTGGTCACGCTTATTACAAATGGAAATAAAACCATTGGTTGTATATTTTTTTAAATTAATTCTAGTTGTGTATGTGTGTAAGGAAGTACAGCGGAATTCCCTGTCTGTGAAGGGAGTTGCAGAATACCGGTACTTACTGAAAATGTCCATTGTTGGTTTATGTTTCTGCGGTGACAGAAATTTCATGTCATTATCTGGCAATTTATAATAATGTTTTTTAAGAAAATAAATACAAACATTCGCCTCTCTTCCCAAATCGCTGAAAAAACTACATTATTCAAATTTTGCCGCTTATTACAGACCACCATCAATAGACTAAGTTTGTTGAAAGATTAATGCAGTCTATTTATCCCAAACAAGTTTGAGAGCATGCAATTTTGTCATTATTTTAAAAAACAACGTGCGAAAAAGAACATAAAATATTTCCATTTCAACAGCCAATGATGGGCTAGCAACGTAAAATAACGGACGCCATATTTGTACAGGCAACCTCAGGTACCCAAGCAGTTCGCTGGTCCAGTTTGATGTTGGTTTGATGTATACTTATTAATTTACAGCCACTTTTAATTACATATGTTAATTTAAAATGCGACAAGTTTTAAATTTAACTAAGTTTTGTGGGTAGCCAACAGTATGTTGGCACAATGCGACCAATAGGAGCGCTGAGTGTCCCGATCACGTGACCCTTTCGAAAATAACCGTTTGGAGTCGGTTTGAAGAAACAGAACCGTTCGAATTTCAGTGTGCGGAAGACTCTCTCAGTGTCTCTCTCGTGCGGTCTGGTTTTATCCGTGCCTTTGGGGGGATCCGCACTAGAATCATTTATTCGTCGTTTTAAGAGGGGTATTCTTGGTGGGGACCGACTGGGGGAGGGACGAGACGCACCCTTCGTGTTCGGGCGAAGGGGGAAGAAGAAGAAGAAGGATGAGCTGGGTGGCGAGCGAGTGGAGACAAGGGCTGAGCCCGCAGGCCCAGCAGAAGGTGAACGAGATGGAGAAGCAGCTGGAGAGGCTCCAGAAGGAGAGGGCGCAGAAGCTGGTACACATCCAGACCATCGAGCAGGCCCTCGACAACCAGAGGAGGAAGGTTAGTTTGCATCGGACATACTACGCTCACAAGGGACATTCACCGCAACAAATTAAGGAAATCAGTACAGAGTGTAGCTCTGGCCTGGCTGTAAAACTGGGACCCTCCTTCTTGGAAGGCCCTTTTCTTCCCCATCTTCGGCTAAGGGTGGGGGTGTGAAACAAAAGGACCCTTTCCTGGAAACATGATGCCCTGGCTTCTTAGAGGCTAGGGTCCAGTGGGTCAAGGAGACCCTTTGTCCGAATGTGTGCATTTTGGGTGGGTTTGCGCCCCAACTTGTGAAAGGGCAGGCCAATTAGGTTTGAGAGTAGAGAGAGAGGTTGTAGTTTGTACTGGGGCCACCCTGGACATGTTAGTTGCTAGTTACATCACAATTATTGTAGAAGTGGAATAATAGAGACGCGTTGGATTGAAGATAGTGCTGGAGTCATTATCACCCAACCTGTCCATCCCAGGTGTGTCATTGGTCCTACCTCCCCCGCGTACCTGTCCAAGCCTCAGGTAGCGGCTGGGTACTACAGTAGTATGAAAATGTCAGCATTGTTTGCTTGACTACAGTGTATTGTGTATGTCTGCAGGGTGAAGAGGAGAAGCAGGAGCAGATTGCACTGAAACGGGAGGTTCAGTCGCTGACAGAGGCGTGTGATGAGCTGGAGAGGAAGCGCCAGAAGCTGAACCAGGAAGTGAATGTCAAGGATAATCAGATCTCATGCTTGCAGGTAATGGTGTGGGACTTTTGTTAGGGGTCAATCTGCCTTGGGGACACTGTGTTGGATGCCAGGTTTTTAGAGCCGACTTGTTAATTGAGTGTATCTTAATCAGTATGATCCCGAAGTTCTCTCCGTCCTTCAAGGGTGTTGTCACACTAATGGAATTTGCATGAAATGTGATTGCATATCATTGAATTATAAAGTGTAATGACTATTGCAGTCATTATAGTACCCAGCCAGGGGAGGCGAAGTGACGCTGCGGTAACGTATGCGCCCACGGATGTTAAGGTCCTGGGTTCAATCCCAGTCTGGGGACACCCCCTTCATCTCGTGCAGTGTTCAGGGTCACCTCTGGCTTTGTCTCGGGGGAGTTCACTAATAATGGCCATAGCAGGACATTGCACAGCACCTTGCACATTCCCTCCTGTCATCCTGCCCGTGGGCCCGGGCGTTACGTATAAACGTTCCAATATATGTACGAGACATAAATAAAGGTCCGTGCTATATACCTCTGATGATGTCAAGCACCATCTGGATTATTATAGTACCCAGCTACTCAATCACTCAATGATACGCAGTAGCAGTGGGTTCTCACTAACTGGTTTATTGAACGAACGAGGTGGGCCTGCTTGACTCCCGTCCAGTTTTGGGTTGGGGAGGAAGGAGCATGGATGCTCCTCTCTCTTGGACCTTTTTTTGGGCCTTTTTCCTTGACGTCCCACACAGCAGGAGGGAAAGAACCAGGTCAGCCCAACCCCCTGTTATGTGGGACTTCGCAAAGGCAGCAATTATGCATGCATTGGCACTTGCAGCATGTGGAAAAAAGCAAGGGGTAAATCACTCAATTCCGTTGCACACAGTGCTGTCGCGGCGGTGGTATACGGTGTATACCCAGTCGAGAAAATATTAAATGTGAGGCTATACGCGGGTATGTGCTGCGTATACCTTAGACCCAGCTAGGTTCTCAATAAGGCTCATTTCGTTTATTAGCTAAAATAAATATTTGAAAGAAATTTGACTCAATCTGCAACTTTGGGGGGGGGGGGGAGGGGGAGAGGGAGGGAGAGAAACACTTGAGCTCTTTTCTTTAGGCAAGGGCCCTTTTGGTGTAGTTGGGAGGGGCCTCCATCCTCCAGATGCATCCCATCTGGAGGAACAATCCTGGGTGCGTCACTGTTCCAGCGCATACCCTGCCGGAATTTTCCCGCGACAGCAGTGGGTGAACGGAATAAGCTGCCAAGTCCGACAAGTCCGGGTTCGAGTCTGGCTTTGTACAAGTCCGTTGTACGCTCAACTGCTGAGTGATTTACACCCCTTGGTAAAAAAATTGAAAAGAATATACAGTGGAACCCTGATTTTTATCTTTGGCTTACGCGGATGATATAATACTGCTTACAGACAACCCATGTTATATGCAGAGAAATATAAATATGTTAGTTGAATATTTTAGAGAGAACGAGCTACAAATAAACTTAGACAAAACCAAACTTGTTTGCTTCCACAAGGGTGGAAGAAAACCCGGGAAAATTTTCTTCTGGCAAGATCAAAAAATTAAAAACGAATCATCCTATACATATCTAGGGGTCCCTTTTAAGTGCTCTGGCAAAATGAACGAGGCAGCGGAATTTTTCAAAAGAAAGGCTATATCCGCAATAAATTCACTCTGACCGGTCTTCATTAAATTGAAACTTAGAGACCTCACGGTGGCATTGAAACTTTTCAATGCCCACATTGTGCCAGTCCTATTATAGATAGGAATTCCGGGCTGGCTAGCCAATTTGGCCCTACAGCCCCTCCTTTCCCATTTATTCAACACATATATTTACAACACAAAACAAGTATAACATCAAAAACGCAGCCCAGTCATCCATCATCAGATCATCCATACATCAGTCAAAAATTGTTCAATTCAGATAATACTTTGTCCGCCTCTAAACAGAATAGATTAAAACTCTCAGGTATGTCTGTTGCAAATGCTCCCCTGGAACACGGCCATCCCAATCCCTTTGAGACCGCCGCACAATTTGTACGCATGCCCAATATGGGGACCCCAGCACTTAGCAGAGATACTCCAGGTCCAAACTTACTTCCTAAAGAAGTTTTTGAACCTACCATGGTCGACAGCAGCATACTTTGTCTATTTAGAAACCGGAGTAATCCCACTTACTTTAAATGTCGCCAGAGCAACACTAAAATTTATACTTAATATAGAAACAAACTCAAAAAATGAACTCCTTAAAGCAGCACACTTATACACCACACAAAAAGAATTAAGCCCGAAAAACAAGTTAAATTGGCTGGCAAGTTGTTCGAAAACCTTCCAACCTCTAGCAGCAAATTGGAAAAAGTCGGCGGATGAGCTCCCAAAGATCCTTGAAACAATTGAACTGGCGCTTAAAAATGATTTAATAAACAGACTACAAAAAACTAGTAGATATATAAGCTACAAAGAGGTAAAAGATGAATTCCAGAGAGAAAGCTATTTTAACATAGACCTGCCAATATCCCACATTCGGTTGTTAGCGAATTTGCGAAATAACTCCTGCTATATAAAATTAAAACAAAACGAGCAATTTAAAATAGAATCAGAGGAACAATGTGTATGGTGCAATTGGCAGGTAAACTGTTCAATTTTTCACATAATCTACGAGTGCCCCTTGTTCATACCTCCAAGACGGAAACACCTGTTTGATATACCTAAATTTCCACCTGACCAGATCTTGATGCTCTTCACTAATAGTCAAAAACCAGATGTTCATAAATTGTTCTTCTTTTTTCAAAACGTGATCAAAATTGTAAATACAAATGGGCATTAATGCACACATACCTAATCTGTATGTAATACACATGTGGTTTTGTCCCCCAAAACGAGCCAAAGGCTCGAACACGGGGTAAATTAAATAAAATAAATAAAATAAAAAGCCCTGATTTTTATCTGACTGTCCCAATGTGGCAATAAATCTGTTGAATGAAATATGCTTAGATAATATGCATAGGTTTGTTTTGCCTGAGTTAAACTGTAAAGCCAGTACAGTCGAGTGTGTATGTAATAGAGAAATAGGCCTACTTCCATATTTCTTAGAAAACCATAATGTACAGCATTTTATGTTTTTGTTGTGTTTCATTAAAGTTATCGGATTATCCAACCTTTTTTGTGTTCCAACCATGCCCCGGTCCCGTTGGATTATCGGGGTTCTACTGTATTTTCAGAGTACCTTAAATTACAATGTATTTTTAAAGGGTCAGCTAGAGACACTGAAGATCCAAAGGGACCAAGAGTCAATGACGATTAGAAGATTGGAAAAGGAATTGGCTCATCTTCAAAGTGTTGCTTATGCTTGTTCTGCAACTGTGGCCACCAACACTTCCATACAGGAAGAGCCCACACAGTCGAGGAATAACGATGCATTTGATTGCTTGGACACTGTACCAACACTTCTTAATGCAGTTAGTGTCTGATTTTTGAAGTCACACTTCCTCAATTAGTATTTAACATTGTGACTTACTTTACAGTCCAAATCACCTCGCAAGACAGAATCACTACCTTTTACGATCCACGAGTCTGCTTCGACAGGTATGTCGGATTTTTTGTAAGAATAGGTTTTTAAAAGTCCCTAGCCCAGTGGTTGTGAAATGTGTGATTCCATTATTTACGTATCGTATGTGATGTTTGTGGTGCCCAATTATCAATTGCCAGTTAAATTGTGAGATTAAGAATATGAGAATGTGTCGTTGGTGTGATTTGTGTATTACTGCAGTTCACAAGCTGTATCTTAATTGTGGGTCCAAAAATGCTATGGTCACTTGGGATTTTCCACCCATATACAGTATGGGGAAAATACAGCCTTGTGGGGCACACATGACCTTTGAATTGCTCAAGAGTGATTTTGGTGGTGCTTCATTTGTGCATGAGTAGTCTTTGGGGTTGTCTGCTGAATATGGGTTGATGTGGATCCCAATATGAATCGGGTATCATATGGTTGATGAAAATCTCCTTCCAGGATTTGTCATAGAAAGCTGCACCTGTAATCGGCAAATGTTGCTAGAGGCAAGGGACAAACAAATTGCTTACCTGAAAAACTTACTGGAATCCAGTGCCACTGAGAAGAAGATGGTTGGAGAAACTGGCAAGACAAATGCAAGCATTGACAAGCTTCAGCTGGAGCTAGAAGAGAGAAATGAGAAGGTAAGGACTAGGATGTTGTTTTATCAGATCACCTCAGCAACAATTTTCCATCTTGTTCCAGATCGCCAATTTTGAGAAGAAGTTAAAACAAGTGACACAAGAGACGGAATGCCAGAGGCAGAACCACGACTCGATCCGCAAGAGTTTGGAGTTAAAGCTGAAGGACCAGGAGAAGGAGTTCAATGGAACTTTAGTTCACAAGGACCAAGCTCTGGCCGATTTTGGTGAGTACATCACATGAGCTCAGCTGGATCAAAACTCAGGAATTTGTATTGCAGATAAGACAGTTGGTGAGCTGACCCAGAAACTGCAGCAGCAGCAGACCCAGTTCAACCTAATTGAGAATACTTTGAAGGCACAGCTTGGAAAAACTGAGGAAAAGCTCAAGTAAGTAGAGTTCTGAACACTTTTTCTTTATTGAAAATGGCCCAAATGCACTACGTATGTATTACTACCAGCACAATATTTCAGCGAGTATTTCAGGCCCTTTCAAGTTATTTTCTTATAGGAAAGTGCCTGTGCTAATACTGTTCCGATACTACCTATTTTATCATATTCAGGATAAATTTCATTTAACCCAAGACCACTTAAATACACAAGGCTGTAGTGGTCCTATCATGAGTTTCGTGGGACATTGTTAAGGCCTGAGTTCTCACCACTTCATCAAAGTGCTCTCATTTGATTATCAAATTGTCTTTGAGCTCCTTTAAGAACTTGTAAAGAGTTCATGTTTTTTCTTTGCAGAGAGATCGAAAAAGAGCACAATGAGCTGAAGAATGTGTACTCCCAGGAGGTAACAGAACATCGTACTTCAAAAGAACACACTGATCATCTGGCCCGTAAACTCATGATGGTTCAATTGGAGTGTGATACTGGTACTGCTATGATTTGTACTCTGGAAGCCAAGATTAAGGAGTTGGAAGCTTCGCAGCAGTCGACTTCGGCAGAGCGTGCACGTTTGGAGGAAGTCACAGCTACCCTGGATGGGAAGCTCTTGGAGCTGGACAGCTTGAAGCATGAGCATGCCCTGCAGATCAAATCATTCCAGGAGCGCCTGGATGAGATTGCTGGCAAAGGAGAAGGGGAAGGTGCTTCTTGGAAGGCCAAGTGTGAGGGTCTGGAGCATCGCATTGAGGTCCTCCAATCAGAATTGGACCAGGCCAGCACAGAGACAAATGAGGTCTTGGTAAAACTCAAGGTGGAGCGGGATGAACTTCAGGAAAGAGTGAGCATGATGGAAGACGGTATGAAAGGGAAAGAAATTAACATCCAGCAGATGATTAGTCAACTCAAGACTGATGGAGGCATGATCGAACAACTTGAGAAGGACCTGCAGGCTGCTCAAGATCATGCAGCACATTACAAGGAATCCTTAGAGAAGCTCCTAGCAGATGCACAATTGACCCGGGGCTGGGAAAGTGAGCTAGAGGGTCAGGTCAAGGCTGCGGAAGAACGCCTGGAGGAAGAAAGGCAGAAAGGTGTCAATCTTCAGTCAGTTCTGCAGGTGAAGGAAGTGCATTGCATGACGCTTGAATCCAAAGTGTCTTCCATGGACGAGGAACTTCAGATCATTACACAGATGTTAAATGAGAATGAGAACAGTTCTCAGGGGGTCAGGGACATGTTGAAGCAGACATTACAAACCATGGAACTGAAAGAAAAGGAGATCAGGTGTTTGATAGGAATCAAGAAGGACCTTGAGGCAACAGTAGCCCAGTTGGAGGAATGCATGGAGTGTCGCAAAAACTTGCTGGATGAGAAGGAAGCAGAGCTCACAGGATTGAATGCCCATATTGAGCACATGGACCATCTGCAAGAAACCAAGAAGGGCCTTGAGGCAAAAGTAGCCCGGTTGGAGGAGTGCATGGAGTGTCACAAAAACTTGCTGGATGAGAAGGAAGCAGAGCTCACGGGATTGAATGCCCGTATTGAGCACATGGACCATCTGCAAGAAACCAAGAAAGGCCTTGAGGCAAAAGTAGCCCGGTTGGAGGAGTGTCACAAAAACTTGCTGGATGAGAAGGAAGCAGAGCTCACAGGATTGAATTCCCGTATTGAGCACATGGACAAGCTGCAAGAAAAGGTGGCTCATATGGAAGAATGCCTTCAAAGCTGTAACAATGCTTTGGCTGCAAATGAAGAGGAGCTGGCTGCAAAGGAGAAGGACATAGCTACTCTGAACAGCAGAATAGAGAGCCTGGCTGTGAGACTGGATGGCATGCAGACCATGGAAGTTGATTTTCGCCATCTTCAGGAAATGTTTGAGAGTCAGAAGAATGCCTTGGAACAGGACAAGTCTGAAGTCATCCTTGCTAGGGCACAACTGGTTGAACAAGAGGCTACCATTGCATCATTCAAGGAGCTTGTGGAGACTCGAGATGCTGACATAGAGAGCTTGTCAAAGGCCAAGATAGAACTGGAGGAAGCAATGCACCGCCTGGAAGACTTCCTTCAGGGACAGACCACATCTGAATCAACTCGGGTTGAGGAACTGACTACCCAGAGAGACAAGTGGAAACATGAAGCAGAGGTGTACATTGAAAACAAGACAGTTCTTGAAGCTGAACTGAAACTTGTGAAGGAAGAGCTTGCCAACCTCGAGTTTACCTTATGCCAGAAAGACTCAACATTGGATTTAGTTACCCAGGAACTCCAGCAGGCAAGGGACCGCCTGAAAGACATCGGAGAGGAGCTGACTGAGGCAAGAGCAACTCAGGATGGATACCTTCAGGTATAGAAGCAGTAGCTACTCACCAAATTTGATCATGTGGTCATATTTTATGCGAGTGATAATTAAAGCCTTCTTAAGATGACAATAGATTAATTCTCTATGGTGATATAATCACCTTTGTTCAACTTCTAATTGAGGAGAAATAGAGCAATAGCATGAATGCACATTTTTGTCCTTTCTTGCATGGCATAGTTTGAAAGGTTCCTTTTACATTACAACCCAAAAATTGATGTGAAACATGACTTGGTTCAGCTGCAGCAGGAGTTATAGAAACCAGGTTATACATATCTGCTTGAGAATTCAGGTGCCAGTGAAGTTTTGCACTAGTTAAAATATAACGTCTAAATTTCCAAACGCATTTACAAGGATTGTTAGGCAATTGGAGAGAGTTACAATTTTAAAATTAGGGTTCGTGTCCCAGCCTTCGTGCCCAGCCTTCCACCATTGAGGTCTGTGTTCGACCCTTGAGTTGGACTGAGGATTCTCATGTGGGAATGGCTTCAATATGTTTGCATGGGTTTTCTGTGGATTCTCCAGGTTCCTCATGCTGTCGGAAATTGAAAGGAAGATACCGTAAGAGGCCACATGCCTTTCATGAAGGAACTTGTCTACTGCTGCTCCTACTACCACTGCTAGCAGCTTTAAAATCTTACAGGGCAAAACCAAGTCCCCATGTACAGGGTGGGGCAAAAGTCATGGGCGGATAAAAATGACGCAGCATGGCATAAGTAAGGAACAATTATATATTTTTTAAATTACACAGAGAAAGATATGCCATTTATGGATCAAGGTCCAAAAAAGTCACTTCTTGATAACAACACCAGATAGATGTCCACCTTTGCAGGCAACGCATTCCTCCAAGCGCCGGACAAAGCCCTTCACAACGCTCTCCAGCATGTCCAGGAGATTGTTTCTCACAGCGTGTCTTATCTGATCCTTAAGATCAGCCAATGACTGAGGACCTGTGGCGAACACCAAACTATTCAAGTACCCCCACAAGAAGTCGGAGGTGGTCAAATCCAGCTACTGAGGCGGCCAAGGAATTTCCCCAAATCTCAAAATGACCCACCCAGGAAACATTTGACTTTTAATTTGTTTGGTGTTCGCCACACGTCCTCAGTCATTGGCTGATCTTAACGATCAGATAAGACACGCCGTGAGAAACATTCCCCTGGACATGCTGGAGCTCTTTATGAAGGGTTTCGTCTGGCGCTTGGAGGAATGTGTTTCCCGCAAAGGTGGACATCTATCCAGTGTTGTTTTAAAGAAGTGACTTTTTTGGACCTTGATCCAACAATGGCTTTCTCTGTGTAGTGTAATTTTTGAAAAATATAATCGTTCGTTACTTACGCCATGCTGCTTCGTTTTTATCCACCCATGACTTTTGCCCCACCCTGTAGAAGTCTATCAAAGATCGGTTATGCTGTGGATCAGAGCGAATTTTTGTTTACTTGCTGCATCCAATTATTTCTGTTATGTTACAGTTAGGAAAAAAGCAATTTGAAAGTTGTCATTCTGCGGAAAATATTCAGAATGTGATTGTTTTAGAATGTATTAGGTATAGTCAATAAGTTCCCATCCCGGCCGCGGGAGGCCGGCAGGTGACACGGAGACAGGTGCTGCTGTGATTGGCTGTGAGGTACATTAGCAGTCACCAATCTGGCCAAGAGTGAACTCGGTGTGCTGCGTAATAGCTGCGGTACACAGTCGAAAAATGTCGTTCACCATATCAGGCGCATCCAAGGCAGACGAACGGGCAGTAATTCAGTAACTGTGTGCAGAGGGAGCGGGACAGAAGGAGATTCATACACGCATGACGGCTGTGTATGGAGACACTTGCGTGACGTACTCGACAGTGAAGGACTGGGTACGCCATTTCCGCAGTGGTAGACAAGGCACGTCGGACATGGCACTGTCAGGCTGACCTGTTAGCGCCTCCAACGATGCAAGCCTGCTCAGCAATCCTGTCGATGGACAAGCGCCTTGTCAACCACTGCAGAAATGGCGTACCCAGTCCTTCACTGTTGAGTACGCCACGCAAGTGTCTCCATACACAGCCCTCATGCGTGTAGGAATCTCCTTCGGTCCCGCTCCCTCTGCACACAGGAACTGAATTACTGCCCGTTCGTCCGCCTTGGACGCGCCTGATATGGTGAACGACATTTTTCGACTGTGTACCGCAGCTATTACGCAGCACACCGAGTTCACTCTTGGCCAGGTTGGTGACTGCCAATGTACCTCACAGCCAACCACAGTCTCAGCACCTGTCTCCGTGTCACCTGCCCGCCTCCCGCGGCCGGGACAGGAACTTATTGACTATACTAATAGATCATATTTATTATATTTAGGAAAGTTTGTGGAAGCTGGCTCCTGTCAATCAGCCTTCAAAGGATCCTTGCCAGATTGGTTTTGCAATGTACCACAATAATTTTTGTTGCAAGTCTCATAATATTAGATGTGACAGGGAATTTCAGTTTCTAAATTTCTTATTTCCTGAGTAGTGAAAATTCAGGCTTGAAAGTTGAGAATTTGCAATTTTTTGCATGAAAATGCCCACAGGTTATGCAAGAGTTGTGAGATACATTGTGCCTATATTTGCCAGTGCATACTGTATAGGTGACTTGTCATTCTGTGCACAAATTAAAATTACTGTCCTTTTATCCTCCTTGGTGATTGAATGGGAGCTCCCAACTCACCCTGCACCTTGAAATTATGAGTAGCATGCAATTCTGCAAGTCTCTCTCAAATATCATTCCAAACAGCTCATTTTAAAGCAATGTATGGAATTTTTCTCTGGACCATTATCGTACTGAAGGTTTACTGATGTCTTGACACAGCTGCTGTCTGAGTCTCCCTCCACCTGTCAACAAACTGTCTGAAGCTATGGGTAGCATATGAGCCCACAACTGTTCCTATCATTTGGATATCCCAAACAGCCAGTTCTAATATATTTTATGGCACAATTCTCCTTTTAATTTGGGGATAGCTTCATAGCAGCAGTTTCTGATTGTAATGTTTTATTGTATTGCCTTGTATCCCCACAATTAATACATACAATACATATAGTTTGAGACTGAAGAGAAGTGAAACTTTCCCTTGGAGGGCTTCATTTTAGAATTAGGTGGCGGATACGAGGTGGTGGGCTGCAGTGCAACTTTTCTTCTCTAATGCAAATGTGGTTGTTGCAGGAGGAGGCCATGCTCAGAGAGAAAGAGGCAATGTTGAATGAATTATTATTGGCGCAGTCAGAGGCGGTTAAGTCAGCTCTGGAAAGCCATGAATGTTGCAGCCCAGGACGTCATGGCTCTGGGTCTAACTCAATCATGCAAGAGTGCCTTGCAGCAGCTTCGCAAGAGTCCCCTGTCCCTGCATCTCAAGAATTTCCCATGTGTTCATCACAGGAAACTCCTGTGAAGAAGGGTGCGGTTGATCGAGAAGGGTATTACCAAATTGCATATGACAAGTCCATGGACACTCCTCTTTCAAGCCAGCCTGAGAATGAACACTTTGATGGCAACAGCCATGTTGCACTTCCTCGAGATACCTCATGTGACATCCAGGTTAGTGATTTAAATGACTTTGCATTATTTTATTAAATAACTTATTGAATGAGTGTGTGTGCTTGAAAGGTGCCAATTATGCAAGTGGACAATTTCTTGTCACATAATCCTATATTAACATGGTGCTCTGGAAAAAAATTTGCAAGTGCAATTATTATTTGACTTAGGCCGGGCTGCACCGGCTCCCAGAAAATTTGTCTGGTTGACAAAGAGTCGGGTTACTTTGTTATTAATTGTTGGCAGCATGGTTGACAACAATGAATAACAAAGTAACCTGGCTCTTTGTTGGCCAGACAAATTTTCAGGGAGCCATTGCAACCGGGCCTTAATGATTATATCATTATCAAGTCATGGGAAAAGTATCAACATGTGTGGTGTGTGTGTGGTTTGCAAAGCCAGTAATAATAGACTAATAGTAGATGAAGAAAGAACTTGGTCATGTAAGTAAATTCCAATTTCATTATAATCTTCCACAGGTAGAGATGGAGACAGCTTCTCCTGAAAAGAATGAAGGGCTGGACAACTCATCAGAGCCTCTTGCAAAGAGAAGTGCATCACAAGACTTCAACCATACCCTCTCATTTTGGAGCTATCGTGATGATTCTAATGCCTCAGCCGTGTTGGATGATGGCACCAATATGGGCACATCCACTCCTGACACTTCCAAGCACATCAACATTCTAACTTCTGACAGATCCTTGGCCAAGGCAGCTATTTTACGCTCAGAGCTGGATTTGGGCAGGGAGCAACTGAAGAGGAGCCAGGACCATGTAGCTGATCTGGAAAAGGCAAGGGATGCCTTGCACAATCTGCTTGAGGAGAGCCAGGGCAGGGAGAGTGCTCTGATCCAATCATGCGTGATCCTAAAGTGCAAACTGGAAGACAGGACAGCTGATTTGGAAGCAGTTATGGCAGAGATGGCAGCCTGGAAAGATGACCGAGGAGCAGCCAGGCTTAAAGAGAGGGCAGTCCAAAATGTCAAGACACTTGAAAAAAGTGTGCAGGCTGCTGAGCATCCGAAGCAGCTGAGCATCCGAGAAGAATATCAAACCACAGTAGCCTTGCACTGTCAGGTGATGGAGGAACGTTCTTGTATCCAGGACCAATTGCAAGAGAGCAAGGCTGAGCTAGATTCAGTTCGACTCGAGCATGACAACCTCCAACATGAAGTGGACATACTGGAGTGTTTGCAGGATAAGTACAACAGCCTGTATAACACTAATGCACAAGTAGAGCAAGCACGACAGGTCCTCCAAAAAGCTCTGGAAGGCAAAAGTGCTGAACTGGAAGTGGCTCAACTTGATCGCGAGAGGCTCCAGAGGAAAGTGGAGGGATTGGAAGGCACGGTTCAATCAGCCTGCCATTCTGCGGAGGAGATGGAGAATCTCAAGAATGCCCTTGAGAACCTCCAGGAGGACTGCAACTCCTTGGTCGATGCCCGTAATTACTTGCAGCAGGAGCGCTGCCTTCTCCTGTGTGACCTGGAGGGCAGAAAAGCCGAACTGGAGGTGACTCAAGCCAAGCATGCAAATCTGCAAGGAAAAGTGGAGGTGCTGGAGTGCAGAGTGAAGGAGCTGCAGACCAGCCAGCTTGCAGCTGAAGAGCATATTCAGCGCATGCAGGATGCACAGAGCCAGATGACTTGTCTCCAAGAGAAGTATGACTCCTTGTATGGCATGAATGTTCAACTGGGGTCACAGCTGAAGGCTGCTGAAACGACGTGTGAGAATCTCCAGAAGGAGAAAGAGAGCCTAATACAATCCCTGGATGATTTGCAACTCAGGAACCACTCAACTGAGGAGCTTGAAAATGCCAAGAATTTGCTTGGAAGTCTGCAGGCAAAGTATGACTCACTGTATGAATTGCACACTCAACTGGAACAAGATATGCGTGAACTCCAGCAGCTTCAGGGTGAAGGTGACATGGACCGTTCGCAGCTGAGGTCTTGTGTCAAAAATGACATAGAGAGCATCCAGCAGCAGTGTGACGCCTTGCTTGAGGCACGTAATCATCGGGAGCAGGAGCGCTGCCTTCTCCTGTGTGAACTGGAAGGCCTGAAGATTGACCTGGAGGCTGCTCAAGCTGAGCGTGGCAGTCTGAAAGAAAGAGTGGAAGTGCTTGAATGCAAAGTGAAGGAGCTACAGTCTGGCCAGCATTCAGCAGAAGAGTATCATCACATGCAGGATGCGCAGAGCCAGCTGACATGCCTCCAGGAGAAGTATGACCAGCTGACGTGCATCCAGGAGAAGTATGACTATTTGTATGAGGCACATGTTCAACTGAGGTCCCAGCTGGAAGCAGCTGAATGTAAACGCGAGAACCTCCAGACAGAAAAAGACATTCTATCACAAACTCTGGAGAAGTTGCAGTCTAGCCAGCATGCAACAGAAGAGCCTCGTCAGCATATGCAGGATGCACAAAACCTGCTAAATTGCATCCAGGAGAAGTATGACTCCTTGTATGACGCACACGTTCAACTGAGGTCCCAGCTGGAAGCAGCTGAATGTAAATGTGAGAACCTCCATACAGAAAAGGATATTCTAGCACACACTCTGGAGGATTTGCAGTCCAGCCAGCATGCAGCAGAAGAGCATCTTCAGAACATGCAAGAAGCACAGAGCCTGCTAACACTTATCCAGGAGAAGTATGACTCCTTAAACGATTTGCATTCTCAGCTGGAGTCCCAGCTGCAAACAGCCGAATGCAAATGTGAGAACCTTCAGAAGGAAAATGAGAGTCTAGCACAAACTCTGCAGGAGTTGCAGTCCAGCCAGCATTCAGCAGAAGGGCCTCTTCAGCATGTGCAGAATGTGCAAAGCCAACTGACACTTATCCAGGAGAAGTATGACTCCTTGTACAATGCACACGTTCAACTGGGGTCCCAGCTGGAAGAAGCCAAATGCAAATGTGAGAACCTCCAGAAGGAAAACGAGATTTTAACACAAACTTCGGAGGTGTCCAGGAAGCAATCAGCAGAAGAGATTGAAAATGTCCAGAGCTTGCTAGGGAGCCTGCAGGCAAAGTATGACTCCATGCAAGACATGCGCACTCAAATGGAACAGGATGTGCGTGACCTCCAGCACCGTAAAGGTGAAAGTGACATTGAGCGTTCCCAGCTGAGGTCCCGTGTGGTGGAGCTGGAGAAGGAGCTGGGCCAAATGGAACAGGATATGCGTGATCTCCAGCACCGTAAAGGTGAAAGTGACTTTGAGCGTTCCCAGCTGAGGTCCCGTGTCGTGGAGCTGGAGAAGGAGCTGGGCCAATCTCTTCAGCAGTGCAAGGAGATAGGGACAGTGGCAGAGAAGTTGGGGACCAAGATGGTGCAAGAGGCTGATCTTCAGGAGAAGTTTAGAAGCATGGAGGCAGAGATGGTGCAGCTGAAGCAGAGGCATGACCAACTGATGGAAATCGATGAGGAGAGGACCAGGGATGCTTCCAGGATCAAGGTGCAACTGCAGGAGACTCAAGTCAATCTGGAGGAGATGACTGAACAGTACACCCAGGTTGTGTCCAGGTATGAAGTTTATTTTTATTAAATGACTACTTTCGAGCCTTCCAGGAAACATTAAATTCATTGCAAATTTCGAGAATGGCTGCAGTCATTTCTGTAGCGTTATGATGTGATGTTCACCTGTTCATGCTACAACTGTCATTCTTACATAAATATCAATGCACCTTATCTAGCAGTTTGAACAGTAATTTTGTGCAAGAAACATTTGCCAAAAAAGTGGGCTACTCAAATTATAATGATAGTGATAGTATTTTGCACTGCCTGATGCAAGATGTAATGATAGGGATTCTCTTTGTAGGTATATGGCACTGGAGAAAGAGAGCAAAGAAGAGGTAGCCAAGCATGAGCAAGCTGCAGTTCATGCTGCAGAGAGTGCCAGGAAAGCTGAGGAACAGACGGGCTACCTGCAGAAGCAAGTCCAGGATTTGGAATCGCAGTTGCAGGAGCTGGAGAATGACATAGAAGGCATGGGGGAGAAGATCCAGGATGCAGACGCTAACCAAAAATCCCTGGAGGCAGGGAAAGTGCGGCTGGAGAATGAGCTCTCTGAAGCACAGGCCAGGATTGCAGCACTTGAGAGTGACATGGAAGTTCGGAGCGAGTCGGATTCCAAGGTTCTGGAGCTGAGAGCTGAGCTGGCACGCATGGGCTCACATACGCAGAAGCTAAAAGATCAAGCCAGGGTAGCTAATGAAGAGAACGACATGCATCAAGCAGAGGAGAACCGCTGGAGAAATACGGCATCTGAACTTCAAGCAAAGCTAGCCAAGGCAGAGGACGAATCTGGAGACATATTTTTAGAACTAGAGAAATTAACTCAAGAGCACGAGGCAGCACAGATGCAGTCTGAGGCCATTGCAAATGAACTGGAAATAAGCCAGGCAGCACTGGAGAGGGTGAAGATGGAACTAAGTGCTATGACAGCTACTGCTAGTGATCTCCAGGTAGAGTCGGAGCGGAAAGGAACTAAGGTGAAGCAGGTTCAAGAAGCGCTGGAAAAGGCCAATGAGGAACTACAGACAAGACTAACCTTAAGTGAGACGCACATGTACAATGTAGAGAAAAGCAAGGCAGCAATTTCAGTTCTTGAGGCACAGTTGGTGGACAGTAAGGCGGCTGCTGCTGACCTACAAACTCGATTTGACAGCTTGCAGCTACAGGTGGACCTAAAAGCGGCTGACATTGTGGAGCTGCATGGCAAATGTAGTAAGCTGGAGGAGCAGATTGAAGGGGGGAACGATCTGCAGGAGATGCTGCATCAGAAGAACCTGGAACTTGACAGATCTAAGGATACCGTGAAGTTCCTGGAATCTCAGTGCACTACCCTAGAGAAAGTTCTTGAGCAGAGAGAGGCTGAGCTTCGTGAACTGCGTAACAGTTCCACACAGTTGAAGGAACAGCTACAAGAGACACTGCACAGTAAATGTCAGGAGGTGAAGGAAATTCAGGCTGCCCTGGATGCTGAAATGTCTCGGGCTGGCAACTTCGAGACAGAACTGGAGCAGAAGATGGTGTCTCTCTTGGAAATGCAGAGCAGGTGCAATGAACTGGAGATGCTTCCTGGAACTGTTGAGGAACTTCAGGGTGTACTGAACCAGAAGAATTTGGAGCTGAAGGACTCCAAGACTGACAGAGATGATCTGTACATGAAATATAAAGACCTGCAGATTGATCTAGAGCAGAAGGAGATTGCCCTCATGGACATGAGCACACAGTACAGTCAAGTGGTAGAACAGCTGGAAGCTGCAAAGTGTCTTCAGGTTGAGCTGGAGGACAGGAAAGGCACCCTGGAGGAACAGTGCAGTTTTCTACAGTTGGAGCTGGAGAGGACTCAAACTGCACTGGAGGGTTTGGCGTGCGTGGAGAAGGATCTGAAGGCAAAGGAAGAGACTGTATATGGCCTGAAGGAGCAGCTTACGTCAGTGGTGAGCCTTAAGGAAAGCATGAAGCAGGAGATGAATGATTTGAGTATGGAGCTTGAGAGCAGCAAGTCTTTGTTGTTGACTCAGCAGGAGCTGTGTGCCACTCTTGAGGGCAGACTGAAGGCTAAGGAGGATGAGTGGAAATGCCTTTCAAGCAAATTGGAATCCAGCAATCTGGAAAATACCAAGAGTCGCTTGGAGATGGAACAATCGCTGCATGCTGTGAAACAGGACATGGAGGAAAAGGACAGGCTAGTTTCTGAGATGAAAGCACAGGTTGAAGCTGCTGCAAGCTTGCAGGCAAGTCTAGAATCTACTAAACGTGATCTGGAGTTGGCCAACAAGAAGGTGAATGACCAAGAGACAGAATTATTGCTCTACAAAGGTAGGCTGACTAAGACCAGTGCAAACATGCGGAAGCTGGAAGAAATGATGGCCAAGGCCAAGAAAACAAACCTGGACTCAAGCAGTAACCTGGAGGAGGAAGTGCGCGCAGCCCGAGAGGAAGCACGCGTAACCCGAGAGGAAGCTGACTCACTAAAGAAACAGGTAGAGTCTCTCGAGAGAGTGAGCAGTCCACGGCCATGGGAGGATGAAGACTTCAAAGGTTTAAGCAAAATGGAATGCCACCGCATCTTGGAAAATGATCTCAGCTTGCGTGAGAAGTATGAGCTGGTTTTGGAAGGAGCAAGGGAGAACAAGGAAGACTTCTGGAAGGAGAATGGAAAGTTGGCAAAAGCATTGGATAAGTGCGAGAGCCTGCAGATGGAGATGGATGTCCTGGAGAGTGCCAATCGTAAGCTGCGAAAGGAGCTGGACCAGGTGAAGCAAAAGGGTCAAGCAGGCAACTCAGCCAATGAGAAACCGGTGATGCCACCTCCACTACCTGCACCAACAACGAGGCGTACCAGGTCCAGAGCTCTGGCTAATCCAGATGGAAGGATACCAAGGAGCAGGTCGGCATCTATACTCACTAGTCTGGAAGCAGCCAAAGCCAGCATGGCAGGGTCTGGGGATGCAGGTAAATTACTTATTTTTTTATACTTATTATGAAAACTTAGATGAAATTTGTTGTGGAGCATGTAGGAGGTAGTTGCTGAGAATATTTGGACAAGAGTTACAGTCTCAACCATGATGTTTCAGTTCCATTTGCATTGCACATAAGTTTTGTGATTGGATGATTTCACTTGCATAAATTTTGTAGACTCAGGGATTAATAACAATGAAAAACTCGATCTGATCCCAAAAGGTTTGTCCTGTGCTAATGTCCCCACTTTAACTGTGCGTACAAGTTGGTGTAAGAGTTCAACACTGCCTTTCAGGTCAGCGGCCTCACAGTGCAAGGAGTTCCACTTCTGAAGGCGAGGCCGGTCAGAAGAGGAGCTCAGCAGATGTCCAGGAAGAGGTATCCACCAAGCGGGTCTGCTCAAAACCAACTCCAGAAAAAAGCAAGAAGGCAGATGAAAACGTGTCGGTAACACCCTCAGAGAGCAAGACGTTTCCAGCTTCACTTGCATCACCAACCCTGAGTGGCAAGAGGGCGAAAACTTACCTCGAGCTTGGTCGAGCCAGGGTGACTCTTGGCCATCTCACCAACAGCCCAAAGAAGGAGCCCACATCCAAGTCCAAAGTGTCTCTCCAATCCGCCTCAAACAATTCTTCCACCTCCTCGTCAGATGCGTCGTTAAACTCTGCCAGTGGAAGGCAGAGGATTCTCACCAGGCAGGCGCACAAGGCAAATAATCCCGATCCAAACAGCTGCAAGACGCAGTGAGGTCCCGATCTGTATATAATGTGGATCTATTTCTTCACTGAGTATTATTATACTTTTAATTATTTTATTGTATATCAGGTTTTTGCATACCCAAGAGGGAGTAAAAGCAGTGGATGTCTTATGTGATGTGTTTGTGTCGCTAAGCATGTGAGCATGGCCCATGGTGAATGGACCGGGAAGCTGTAATTATTTCTTTGCAGCTTTCTACTTTAAGGATGAAGATTGATTAAGGCAGGCATTGAATTTTTAGCATGAAAATTTAATGCGCTGCATTTTTTTGACCTGAAGATTTTATATGATATAAATTCACATAGTTTTCTAAGGTTTAGTTGTGATTAACTTGTTTGTGCATTTGCTCATCATGATTGAAAAGTTATAATTTCACATTTTAAAACTTCATTTGTCGTGTTTTATGTAGAAATAAATGCACACATGTTTGGTAAAAAAAAAATAAGCTACTGGAAATAATATGTCAGATCCTCCTCCTCTTCCTCAATGTTCTCCAACTTCTGCATACGGAGCTTTGGACGTGGCGGTTCAGAACGAAACACGAGGTGACGGCCATTCTGGAATTCCACAAATTTGAGTGTTACCATTGCGCAAACGAAACAAAATGCATTTCTAAAAAGTTTTAATATGCAGCTCAAAAAGTAACATGCTGCTTCATTAAAATTAATAGAGCTTCAAAGTAGGTTCAGTCTTTACTCAGAAAATATGCATAGGCTTCTCTAGGACTAATCTTTTTTAAAATATTTGACTGATTATTAAGTGTTAATGAAATGCTTTGCCATCTTTTACTAGGGACTCTGAATTACTAGAACCATGCTTGTACTTGCCTTCTTTTTGACAGGCCCGTGCGACCTGAGGAAAGCCTTGGCCAACTTCTCCTCTTGCTCAGCTTTCTGCTGCTTGATCTTCTCCTCCCTCTGCTTTTGCCTTCTCTCCTTCTCGTGAGCCTTCTCCACTGCTGCCACTGCCTCAGGAGGCTGCATTTCCAGCTCTCCAACCATCTCCTCGAACCTACTCTCGATACAGGTGAGCATCTGCAGGGTGGAGATGTTGGCCTCGTTCTCCCCAATGCACGACTTATACAGGCCACCCACCAAGTTCTGCAGGTTCAGCAGCATCTCATCCTGGTCTTCCGCACGGGAGTCGCCAAAGTTGAACATCTTGACCACTAGATCCAGCTCCTCGGTTTTCTTCTGTTCAGCCTCAATGGTCAGCTGGACAGTATACGGTCAGTCAGATAGGACATTCTCACAGAATTACAAGTGACTTGCCCGACACAGACATGCATATTGTTGATTTCCTCCTGCAGCATTTCAGCCTCCTGGGCCATCCTGTTTTTGGCAATCTCCACCTGCCGCTTGATATCATCCAGCGCCTCTTCCGTTTCCTGGGAGTGCTGGATCAGAGACAGGTTCTGCTCCTCCAGTTCGCTGTAGATGTTCAGGAGCTCCATTGCGGACTGGAAAGGCACTGGAGGGTCTGCTTCAGCAGCAATCAACTGATTCAGAGGGGTTGCCACGTAGAAAGTTGGAGCTTGAGGACCCTGTTGAAGGAAAATATTATCATTTACTTGCCATTTTATGTATATGTGGTAATAGCCTCACCTTGTTGAACCCTCCAGACTTTGGCCTGGCGCTCCTCCTCTTCACAGCCTTTGTCGCCTCCTGGTTCTCAGCATCTCCAGGCCTCTCCTTCTTCCATCCCTGGTAGGCCACCTCCTCCAGGAAAGTGCGGTACATCCTGTACTCCCGCAGCGTGTCCTCGTGCTTGGTCACATCCACCTTGAGCTGCGTGATCATTGCGCTCAGCCTCTTGATCTCAATCACCTTGTCCAGCCGCATCTTGGCCTCATTCTCTGCGCTCTTGATGGCATTCATGGCCCCGCTGTCATTCTCCTTCAGGAACTCATCGAACCCAATGGCATCCCTCTCCAGTGCCATCTCGGCCAATATCAACCGACGCTCCTCATCCTCCAGGAGTGCCTGGAGTCGACGGATCTCATCCTGCTGCACTCCCATGTTGTACTCCAGCAGGAAGATGTTCTTCTTGCGGTCAATGTACTGGGCCAGTGTCTCCCGCTCTATGCACTTGTCCCATGTTACGGCTACTGCAAAGTCTGGGTCTCGCTCCAGGCGGATATCTTCCAGTATAGTCGCATCCACAGGGTTGTCATCTAGGAGATGCGACCTGAACCGGGAGGCTAGGCGACTACGGAGGTCTGTCAGATACGTTGTCTTCATGTGAGCTGGAAGTTTTCGTGTCTCCCTCCGTATCTATAAATTCAAAGACGTACTTTACATGCGACTATAGTTGGCACCAACTTCACATTTTTTACCCTTTGTTCCGTGATCCTCTGCTCTTCGCGGATAACGAATATATCCTTATCCTTCGGGACAGAGAATGGATTGACGGAAATGATATCATCCTCCTTCTCGAACTCATCCTCCTTCGTCTTGATCCTAACTTTCTTCGCATTCTTACGAGCCTTTCCGGAGCTAACATCAAAATATTTGGTCACAACATTGCCTATAACTATAGACTATTGAAACAAACCTGGGATTGTCTTTCCCCGGCTCAAACTGGACCTTTGGGGCCGCCATGCTTATAGGAAGAAGCTGAACTATATAGTCGATGACCTTCCGCGCAGGTGTCAACAAAGCTACAAAGGTCTTTACTATGGAAACACCCATTATTTAGTCGATACGGGTTTAATCCCATAGATATTGAGTAGGGTTTAGGCAACCGTATCCAACGAGACGAGTGTCACATCTGGACGATTAACTAGTGCTTCTGCTTTCCCTTCACTTCCTACGAACATCGAGAGAAAAAGTTAGGGGGTTCAACACACACACAAAAAAAACAGCGACGAGAGAAGAATCTCGGCAGATCTTCGCACCTGATTTGTCCCACGAATTCTTCCATGACAAGAAGGTTCTTGGGATTGCGGAATTTTCCTTTTTTTTTTTTTTTACAAGTAACATTCGGACAGCGATCGTTTGATGGAGTAGGGAATGGAAAGCAGAACGTTTGAAGGTGCGAATCGGATTATGCACGGCCCCTTTTGCTCGATGGTTCCTTTGCAAGGATGGTGCCTGTCTGATGATGTCTCTCGTGAGTCGTCGTACCTGACACGGGCTCAGCCTTTTGTCCGAGTTTATCGGCAGGATAATTGAAAAAAAAAAAGCCCGTTGCTGAATCTGTGCCGGGGAACACATCCGGGTTTACTTTTACTTGGTGGAGAAGCCCATTTGACGCTTGTACGACGCGAAGATAATGCATTTTTACATCTTGTCCGAAAAATGTGAGCAGAATGGAACTTTCGGTCTCGGATGTAATGTTCAAAGGACAATTTTCAGGCTCAAGTCTTACATCACACTGACGTTACATGAATGAAAAAATTGCTTGAAAGTTGATCATATTTGGATCCAACGTGTAGTTACATCTTCACACTGATAGATGCTTCTGGTTCATTTAACAAAACTTGCGAAATGTCTTCAACCAAATATGATGTAATAACTATTTCGATAATGTTTCCCACTCGTCGGTTACACCTTGGCCCCGTTCTCTCGCCATCCTTCAGTGACGTCTCTGAAGAATCATCTGCGACGAGAGGACGTCTCAGTCCCCCGAAAAGACGGGCGGTTCCGTAGCTCTTTTCTCCCTTCCAAATTTTTTTTTTACAAGTCTTCTTTTCCCCTTTACCTTTTTGTTCCCATCAATCGGGCGGAACAGCCAAATCAAGCGGACACCTTGCGCCACCAGGCATCAGCAAGTCCCCTTCTCTCTCGTCTTCTTCACCCGCTTTTTCCCTGCCGCCCTTGTGCTTTTGGTCGACACCCGGGGTCAGACATCGGGCAAGATGTGATGCAGGCAGCATGTACTGCAATCCTCCTGTTCACCAGTGGTCGGTGGTTCCTCCTTGGACTCGTCTGTCACAGGCCTTCACCGCGAGCGTGCTGGAGGACTACATCCGACCAGTGTGCAGCAGCGACGGTGAGCTGGTCCTGGAGGTAGAGTGCGGACTGAACCGTGGTCAGCTGTACCTGTCCCGGTTGTGCCAGGGGTCGAAAGGTCCTTGCATTCTTTTCGACGGACTCTGGCTGACCCCAAACGAGTTCCAGTTCATCAGCGGCAGGGAAACAGCCAAGGACTGGAAAAGGTCCATCCGACACTGTGGGAAGAGCATGAAGTTGCTGCTCACAAAGGGCATACTGGCCGTACATCCGCCCATGTGCGACTGTGACGGATGCAGGGTATCATCGCCAGTGGTGAGTTCTTGATAACAACACTGCTAGTTACGCGCTCGCAATTTGAGCCTCGGTCGCACGACCAGATATGATATTTTTGTCGGTCGCAAATCGTCTGGTCGTCTCTGCTAAGTTAGCAGTAACTAGCAGTGGGACGACAATTCCACCCAAGGTGATAATTGTCACGGTTCTGGTGTGTGTCCAACTCCTCCTAACCTTGTTCTTCTTCATTCAAGCACGCATGTGCTTAAGCGTGGCCAGTTCTAAACAAAACGGATCGGGCATAAATCATTGGAGCCAACAGCCAAATGAATAGCTTGACGCGCATGTCAATTAGGTAATTGTTGGAATGATCCGAGTCAATCACTTCTTATGACACAGGCCGTTCTTAATGGGCCTCAGCGTCATAAAAGCTCGGGTATAACGGCCGACGTCACCGACTTAACATGTTACTTGGGTCGTTGAGTCTGCCTGAAAACGATCAAGCGCATCACCTGTTATGCCCGTAAACTGGATTCCGGACAAAGTGCATTCTTCATCTAAGGTGGAGAGAGAGAAAAAAAGTGCTGGTCTGATGTTTATGTGGCGTGTCATGAATCAAACTCGGCGTCGTTAGCTACTATTTGGTGAAGGAAGCCCGACGGTTCTTCACTTTATATGGTGTACAAGTATAATTACACGCGAGACAGCTCCGGACAGGAATGTCCTTTCTGGAAACTTATCTCAAAGTTTCCGGCCCAAAGTTTTTCTTGTGTAAAAAAATGCGGCTTCAGAAACAAGTTAAGCTACATGTTCGCCTAATTAGGATCACCGTAAAGTGAACTTACTTGCTGGAAGTCTACTGCTCTGCCAGAGTTTGACCACGAAGTGCCGGCTAACAGAGTGACGTGATCGTGTACATCACAGGGCAGATGAGTGTAACACGTCTCGACCAGACTCGCGGGGGTCAGCTCTACACTGTTTGTCAATTAAAGCTCGGCGAGTGAAGGAATTTTGGCCGGCACCAAAGAGGCCACCGGTACATTCTCACACCTGATATTTAGGCGAAGAATTTGAAGCCTAATGGGACCTCTTTCAATCGGAATGCATATTGAACATCCCGAGGATTTGTACTTCACTAAGAAGAAGAAGAAAAAAAAAGGTTGTGGACTATAATTTCACAGGTCCAATCACCCGGAGCTTCATTTATGGGACAATTTCGTGCAAACCGAATCGGTTTATCCACGCGACATGACCACTGCCCAGATGCACAAGAGGTTAGTTGTGAAATGGTGTTCAGGACCATTGGATCCGGTCAAATGATCCGTGTCAACCATTCACCGGATCTTTAGGAGTGCTGGGTTGTACATGTAGATGGCAGAGTGTGCTTATTTCTGATCCAAGAAGAGTTTATAAAAAAAAATAATGAAAAACCAGAACACTTGTTGATGAAGCATGTGGTCGTTGAACTTCACGTTGCTTATTTAATTTCGGTGGTTACGCTCGATTTCTTGAGGATGAATACTATGTAATATGAGGGGCGTCAAATAGCAAAAAAAAAAAAAATGCGTCCAATTGAAAATTTTTGCTGCCTGGATTGAAGTGTGGGGCTCTGCTGTTATTATGGACTGAAGGTTCGCACCGCATGACCTGTCTGCATGGGGGAAAACAGGTAAGAAGAAATCACCTCGGTGCGTGATTACGGTGATGATGGATGGTATATGAGGTTCGCCAACTTTTTTTTTATTGCACATTTTTTTAAATTCGTAACCTGGGCGATAGGTCAGGGATCGTCCGAGTCTGGATCATGACAGGATAGGCTGTATCTGCGTGTATATGGCCGCACACTACCAGGGGTGTCAGAAGGCCCGGTTAGCACGAGTGGTCATCACCTGCTGAGTGGGTGTGTACGTGGCCAAACCTGCAATAATAAGAAAAGAAGGGGCCAAGGCGTATTTGGCAGTCATGCTCGCGCTCCCTTATTACCTTCAAAGTGTTTTTAAAGTGTTTGATAAGTTTTTGCACGCGCGTATTAAAATGCCAGACGGACGATGATCTATGCGAAATTCTCCTTTCTTCTCAATGCAGTAAAAGAAAATTCATAGGCGTTAATTCAGGTTGACCTTATCGTTTGCAATTCAAATTAGATGTTTTTTTGTTCTAAACCTGTGGCCCGCGGTTGTCTTTTCGTAGTCATTATTGTTTTTTAGCATCGTAAACAATTTATTACCGCAGTTGTTTTATGTAGGTTACTTTTTGCCCAAGCCGCTCCAAGTGCGATAATACGCTTGCATATTTCTTCTGCACAAAAAAATTAGATTGAAAATTGCCATTAAAGTCGTTTTCCCACGTCATAAATCGAAATATCTCAAATTGGAAAACTTGAACAAGACCTCTTCTTAGCCAGTTAGCGAAAACCAGCTACCGCGTTTATCTTAATTATTGCAAAAGGGCCGTCACACACACACAAAAAAAAGGTGAACAAAAAGAGAATTGAATTTTCTATACACTGTACGACGTGGGAGTGCTTGGCCCAGGTTGTACAAAACTAATGATAATTATTATGGCAGTTAATGCAGACTCTTGCGGGAGGCTCTAATTTGCACGGTTTGTTTTGGGGCCCGCCCTGGTGCATGTCCAAGTAGCCCTCTCATTTCGCTCAATTAGACTTCCCTGCAATTAGCTTCCAAAATTCTCCATTGAACATGATATATTTGAAGTGTAACTAGAGAGAAAGAGAGTTATATATAAAAAAACTACCCTTCCTCCACCTCCACCCAACCAAACTCGAAAACATGTCGGCTGTAAATCATCTCCTTACACTCTTCCCTCCTGTACTGGAAGCTGTCACCGTGAGGAACATTAATATCTCGGGACAAATGCACCTCAATTACATACCCGTGGCTCCCTCTGATTTCAAACAACGGAGCCAAAAAGCCGCAAAGTGTACTGGCCCCTAATGTCATCACGACTTCCATCATTGTTGCACCGGAGCTAAATTTACACTTCCAGACAATGGTGGTGTCGACAATAAAAATGGGCAATTTTTTTACCACTGATATTTCTGGTACTGCACACATTGATTGCATATTCACACTTAGGTTTACTTTAATATTATCATAAGAGTATTTTATTTTTTCGTAGTTCATACGATTTGTCCAATCGGGTCAATTTAATATTTTCGTGCAAAATTATTAAGCCCTGAAAATTTTTTAAAATAATAAAAACCATTTGTGTGTACATTCCCTCTCAAATGATACAAGTTTCGTCATTTTATAGCCTTGAACCACGACCACCTTGGGCAGGGACACAAATTATTTCAATCATTATTTCTGTGAATTATAATATTATGGCCAAACGAATTGCATGTCATGTCTGAAATTGCCTGTACCGGTAGTTTTCACATTACAAAGTACCTACTGTAAATAATTTTATTGATTCTCTTTCGTGTGCATGCAAGACCCAAATATTTATCATTTGGTCCCACATTTTTTAACGACCATGTGACCTAATTGGCTCGATTTTTTTTGTCACCTGACTTTTGACACAGATGAGGCAACCAGCTACTTTGCGTGCAGAAGCATCAGCACCAGCAAGTTGCTAGACGTCCGGCAGTTTTTCAGGCTTAATCTCAACCGCTTAACGGGTTACGCACTGTCAGACTTGATACACAGATACAATAATGGCACTGACATGGAAATAAGTCACACAATTTTTTCCACATTAAAAAAAACGCAGTTGCTTTTAATTGACTGGCCAGTCATTTCCACCTGGCTGCCTAATTACAAAGTACACGAGAAGTCACTACCGAGAGACACCTGTCCTAAAAGCTTCACAGGGTGTGACACAGTGAATAGGAGCATAATGCACATAAGCACATGACAGATATTTAGGTTAACTAATAGCAGGTTGTTTCAGAGCAAAAAAAATATTAGAAAAATGGTTACGGTCGCACACACTTGCTATACACGACTGGTCGTTGACCTGTCCATCTTACACGTCCGAAAAACTCAAAGTAGCGGCTTATGGTCTCCTTATTGCCATACCGAGCACGTGCCTGTCAATTTGACCGAGTGGACGAGTGAGTTATATCCCGTCGTCCGAGGCCCCCAGAATTTCCTGGACAGTCGTTTGACAGCCGGAGTCGGAAGGAATTTAACGCTACATCGACCAGAAAACGTATATAATTCCATCTATCTGATTGTACCCAAGGCTGGCATGTTGTAATGAGGTCCGCTTAGAAATTAAATCTGGCTGACCTATAACGCGGACTCGAATGATTAGTGATTAAAAGAGTGGATAAGAGGCTTTACACGCATTATAAATAATCTCTTCGGACTAATATAGTTTTCAAGCTGACTTCTCTCGAGCTGTTTAAATGTCGATAAAAACCTTTCCTTAAATCAAGCCTAATCGCGCCTTTTAAGCGTCATTCACGTCGTACCCGCAACTACTGGCCCACCAAATGAAGCTATAAGTTTCAAAAGAAGCAGATTGTGATACAACTACTTCAGGCAGCCGTAAATAAAAAGGTGCGACCTCACTAATACCGGCAGCTTCTAATATACTGGTTCGATTTGTGCTCCCCATTTGATTTATACTGCCAATCAGAGCACCCACCCTCCATTCGAAGGCCTCTAATTGTTGCATTAAAAAGCGCCTTGGAATATGGAATGAACCGGATTCAATAACTTCATGCAAAATATTTGATGCAAAAAAAACTGCACCGACATATTCTGATCCTAGGTACATGTTTTTAAAAAGGACTTGATAAATTTTAATACAATTAAAAAATCTTTCTGGATTCGATACATGCATGCAAATTACCTTAATTTTTACACAAATAAATAGCGTGATTGTAATCTGAATGGTTCCTCCCGGTAGCTACGTGCATGCATATTTGGAGACGTTGCATCAGCAGGATGGTGGACTGGGCGAGAGAGTAGCGGTGCTGGCCTGTAATGATAGGTATAAAATTCTGGGAGCAGCTGTAGGGGCTCCCAGGCAGGTAAGTGGCCGAGGCACGACCCCAGAGGCATGATGGGAGCTCAGGGGTCAGGGCCAGAGCACGGGAGCAACTTTTGGATTGGCCTCTGGGGGTCGATTGCTGCTTCATGGCTTCTTCGATTCGCCACAGGCCACGGTGATAGGGTGGGAGAAAACTCCTTTGAACTTGGCGGAACCATAAAAAAAGTCGACCTTCCTTCACCCCTCGTTTTATTTCTTAGGATGGGTTTTTTTTAAAGGTGGTCAGATGCCTGGCTGTTATTTTCATATATTGAGGATACCCTAAAATGGCGGTGGTGTCCCAGCGGGTCGCCTTGCAAAATGGATTCACTGCGCGTCACTCACTGAAAGGGTAAACTGGCCGCAAACCGCGGGTCGCGCCTCTAATCCGCGTTACATATTTACTTAGCATATTAGGAAGTAATAAACAAGGATTTAACAATGAATTAGGGAGTCGAAGAGATGGCCCCATAAATCCGGAGGGGTTTTCGAGAGAGCTTGCGAAAGTGTTGCGTGGAACAACTTTTTCAGCCCTGGACCGAAATTACTAGCGACGCTGGTGGCGGCTTGGGTGAGTTAGGACCGGCCTGAAAAATACGGGGGCTTCCCACACGGAATGTAAATGCATCGTAATGAACCTGAAGCACTAGAATAATTCGTCCCCGCTGAGACGGGGGCCAGCTCCTCGGGCTTTTTCACTCCGGGGTAATGAGCTCTGATATTGGCTGCGGAGAGAGCGTCATAGTTATTTATCCTGGGTATCAGATCAGTAGCGCACGCACGGATCTCCACCTACTGAGAGAGGCATGGCCTCACCCTTAATTTTGGGCTCCCCCCCAAAAAAATTAATTTCCGCCCAATTAAACAATAGTTTCTTCTCAAACTTGCGAGTGAGACGTCAGTGGTTCCTACACCATCTGTTATTTATGCTGACACTCAGATCGCCCCATTATATCTCATTGCCAATACTTCACGCCGGCGCGATTAATCTTGAGACCAATCCATAAACTACAACCGGTGTTAGATCTTATCGGAGGCTATATCACGAACAGGTCCGTGTAAGATTTTTGTAACGAAGATCCGTTTGATTTGGGTTGTGACATCTGACCCTCCTTCCACACACGCTACCAACCTTTTGTCAGACACGTGGGTCAGCAGCTTGCCTTCTCATTTTTTATATATATTTATTATTAATTTTTTTTATGTGTGTGCGCGGAATGCCCGGACCATAAAAGGGTAGGGGATTATTAACCCCTTTCACTTCGGCAGTCATCTGAGTTGAATAAGTGGGAATGCGGTGATAACAACTGCAGCCTGCAGCAAGTATTCAAGGAAACAATGATATTGCATCCCGGAGGATGATAGCGGAATGAACAACGGTTCTTCTCTTTTTTTTCTGTCTCTTTTGTATAGGGGTTATGAAAACCAGACTATTAGTTATCAAACAGTACATAGAACCAAGGATTGCTCAGTACACTTTCAATTTCGACTTCCCTGGCTGGATTGCATAATCGTTCATTATTAGAAGGTATCAACCGTCATGGAGTGAAAAAGCACTCCATTAGAATGTGGCCGGTGGCAATACTGAGGTGTAATAGAGGCCAAAAATGACATGCATAGGAATAGTATATCAAGGACTCAACTTTCGCTTCTTCCACAGCAGTGGGGTCCTCAGCAGGACCATCCGGATTCCCCAGGTCGTGAAGCGTTCATTCTCCGCAATCAATGCATCGCGTGCAAACGGGAGTTTACACCCATTGATCGTGTCATTCTGACATTAATTAGTTTGTACAAACCGCTCCCTATCTCTTTAATTGCTTCACAATTATACATATATCGAGCTCTTCTCAAGGGCCCCCCTTTCGCTTTGTCTCAGTGGGTTACCGCTCTGGGAAAATACCAAAAGACCTGCCTTACCATCACGTACTGATAAAAAAAAGTTCCGGGTTGTGCCAGCGAATAAATCCATAGAATAAGACCGAAAGAGATCGGGTTGCCGCACAGAGAGAACCATGAATCTCATAAGATCCTCTGCAGCCCTCCTGCAGCTTACATCTTTGGTACGTGATTCCGCAATTTCTATTCCGCCAGAACATTACTGGGAATTTAACCAAGGTAATTGCAGGCTTTTATATTATTGCTTAGACTCACCGGTGGTATCGTGATAGGGGGTAAGGCTTGCCGTGTCATTCCCACGGCTTTGTAATTGATGTCAACGTGCGAGTCGGTTAATTAAGAGGTAAATTTTAAGCCCCAGCCTCATTTTTGCTGGCCGATAAAAACGCGGCGTAATTATTGCAGGCCCCGCGTCAAATAAGGTTATTCATGTTTTCTTCTCCTTCGAGGCGCCGCCTTAAAACTGGTATAAATTACTATGCAAGTTGAATACAGATTCGGCAAGCTTCCAGGTCTACCCTCGATGCCCAGTTCAGATTACGCCCCTCTAATCCTGTATATTGCCCAAACCACATGCTGGGGCAGGTGTGAAGCGTTCCCATTAAAAAATTACGGATTCAGAAAAAGAGGTGTTAGAATGAAAATTACACTCGGTACGTGCAAAGTTTTCTATTACGTCTCCATTAAAATTAGCAAATATTGCTTTACGAAGGGAAAGTGAAATAAATAAAAAAGTGCATAAGTCACGGGGCAGGTGACCAGTAGCTTTTGGATGGGATGCAGACGGGCGGTTATTATGAGTTGGGCAATGGTGCGTGAGGCCATGAGTTAGAGGAAGGGGTAGAAATCAGGTGTGTAGTGTATAGAGATGATGCTCTCCATTCTCTAGCTTGCTCCTTGTCTCTCTTCTATCTCTCGGGGGCCTTGATTAATCTCCTCCGCACCCTTATTCGTGACTGGCTCGTGTCAGAGACGGATGAGGGATGAGCTCAGGCAACAGCAGATCTGTGTCAGTCTGCGAAATAACCCCGGTCCAATCTGTGCTCCTGACATTTGACCCGGAAGGTGTCATTTTCCGCATTTGTGGCAGGTTTGGTCGTCATTAGATTTTGCCAATTTGAATGCCCGACTTTTAGGGCAGAAAAATGGCTGGCAAAACCTGATTGCTGCATGTTCGAGCAATGCTACCACCAAAACATGTTTTCCTGCACTGGTTTAATAGTGAGATTCGACCAAATATTTAACAAATTGCTCGGATTGGGTGGCCAGTACCGCCTACTCACCGGGTTATGTCCTTAAAAAGTAGAAACGCTCGAATTTATAGTTGTTGTTACACATCCGTCTGAAGTAATACAGAGTAACACGGGAAATAATTAATATCTCTTTCCAAGGCATAACGCAATAACGTTTCACGAGCAACCCGAGGCACAGAGGGTGTTCATGTCAGTGCTATTCTCCTCTGGTTGAAAGGTCCGACAGTGCAAAAGTTACGAGCCACAACTCGGAAGTCAACATCATACCACACAACAGTTATACTATTTTGCACGGTATGTCTTAGTACGGTAGCAAATAAAATTATTGGAATCTGGTTTGATAATGTCCGTGAGGATTCCGGAGAGGTAAAGGAATGACCCAGCATCCCCTGAGCGAAAACCACTGCATAACAGCACTTCATCAGCACTCTAGTGTAATATATTTGGTCTTCCATCGTACACAACACCTGTACGGAAGGGGCCAGGTAAATCCAGGCCAATAAGTCCTCCTCTTCGCAGCCATCAATCAAGACTAGTGTCCTCACATCACTGACTTATTGCATGATTATCAGATAATTTGTCGTTAATTACGCCATAAATCCCAGCCGACAAGTGACAGCAAGGAAATATACAGCCTGCATTGTCATCTACCACGCACAATGTCATCTGAGTATATTTCCAGCCTGGATTTTTGTCCCTGCCTAAAGGCGGGCGCACCCATTGAAAAGGGTCCAGAATAGATAACAGAATAAAGTTTCGGGGGAATGAAAAATAAGGTGTGAGAATCGGACTGGATCCAATGGCACCCGGTGAGAGTGAGAGTCGGTGCTGGAGTCCGGTTTTTGACAAAGTGATGCATCTCGAAATGTCACTCTGGATAAACGAGCTACTATTATTCCCTGGATGAGCGTTCAGATAAAAAGAAATGTGTTGCGAAACGAGGTGCTGACTGAAATCTTAATAAGGTGTCCCCCCCCCCTTTTTTTGCACTACCGACTTGATTTTTAATTTAAAAATTAACGTCGAGTAAGTCAGATTACCTGAAAATGTTGCCAAAAATTTTTTGGCGATATTTACGATCAGATTGTATTAATTGGAAAGTGCTCACCTGTTGGGGAATATGCCAAAACGTCAGTCCTGCAGATGTGGATTAGCGTCAGATAATTTGTACCCCTGAAAGCTCGCCCAGGGATAAGATGCCCAATTAGTATGGAGCGATAACTCACTCGCAAGAGGCCAATCGAGTCCGTATTTCATCATATGCCCGACCACACTCTGTTTCCAAACCATTAAAAAGCAATAGACACACTGCTCCGTCCGGAAAAAATAACAGTCCTGTTCTTCGCGGTTAGTAATTATACCGATTCATCAATTTCACTTCAATTAATCAAACCCATATTTCCCCTAACCTCTTCATCTCACTGCTGAATAACGCCGCCAATTAACGCCACAGCGAATGATGCACATTGCAATAATCAGGCTGCATTTACAGTAAGTAGCTTGTACTTTCATTATTCCGGACATGCTGACAAATGGACCTGCATTGTTGCTTCGAAATAACACTTTTTCAAATTGTGAATAACAATTGGTTTGCATTCACTGTTAATAAGGTGTCGTCTACAAGTTGAATACACTGTAAATTCAAACCATGGTGTGAACCTCGTGCACATTTTTTAAAAAGAGCATGGATCACGTCTGCTCAACTTATCACGAGCAAAGCAGAGGTGCTATACGCGGATACCATCTTCATTGACGTCGCCATGCTTTGCTCTATAATTTTCTGTGGAGGCGGCCGCAAAAGAGTGTGTAAACATGTTATAAATGCAAATTTCACTTACTTCTTAATAACACAGTCTAGTCGGTGCCAACAGTCATAGTTCACTTTCACAAGCGCCTTTGAAATAAGGGGTCGGTCAATGGGACGATGGGCTCTTAATCATGGGCTTTCCCAGCGCTCCACCTCCAGTACGTACACTTTGGTGTTACATGTTGCTTTTGCGTCACCCCCCCCCCCCCTTTGCAATCTCAAAATCAGCCGAAGAAGAAGAAGACGCTCTGCAAAATAATGGCGGAAGTGTTGCCCACTTCTGAGACGTCAAACTGCATTATATTATATTTTTTTGAAAGCTTGATTGCGACGGGTAATGTTTCGGTTCAAAACAAGTTTATTGACAAATAATGCTGAAGGGAAGCTTGAAGGACATGTAATTTTCCGGGGCTGATCTCATATTATGACCAATAATAAGCACGCATCATATGTCGTGTTGTGGGATTTATCATCTTGCCAGTGACTTGAACTTTCGCTTCTTTAGGTCGTGATGCTAGGATTTCCCATTTTTTTCGCACTTTCTTCTGCTGAGCTCTCATTAACCTAAATACACCCACATGCTTTTATATTTAAGTGCTTGCCCTAAGCCTCTACCGGTAGGTGATGCAACGTATTGGTAAAGTGAAAATACGGATCATATTTGATGCAGGAGTTGCAACAATGAATGAATGGGACGCCGGACAGTCCCCCCCCCCCCCCCCANCCGTCCGCAAGTCGCTTCCTTTCCCACGATTAAGTGGAAGGTGTTAAACCACAAAATGGGGCTGCCGTAGAGCAACATAATCGTCTGATGGCAGGAAATCGGAGGGAAATTTTTGCCACCTCCGTGTGGTTGTGGTTACCAGCCCTTTGCTACCGGACTTAAAACCCTGGCAGGCAAAACCGATCGTGTCATGTGGGTTGCATACAATCCAGGATACCTCAACTTCCTGCTCCATTTGAACGATTTAAGGCTGATGAAGTGACACGCATAAATCCGAAGGTGCTTCTTGCTTATTCACCTTCCAAATGGGGGGGGGGGGAAACCAGACCCAGCCCATCTGCTCGGCAACATTCCTATACAGACGACTAGCCTTTTCACACACTCAGATCACGAAGAGTCTCCTACATAGGGGTTGTCTGGGCTGCTTGTCCCCTTGGCCTTGCTCCGGCCTTGTCGCCTAAATCTGCATATACAGACCTCACCCTCAATTTTCGCAAATGCAATGGATAATTACAGGTAAGATGCACACGCAATGCACTAACATTGTATAATCATTAAGATTTTTTTAAAAGTCCACAATAAAGGGCGAGGAAAACACCTGCCCTGGCAATCATCCTTTAAAAAGCCTCATAAAAAGGTGGGTAAAAGGTAAATAAGGCCCGTGCATTTGGGGAGTCAGGTGGAAGTCAGCATATACCTGTGGAGAACGGCCTTGACCGCTGGGGCCACTGTTTTTGTACAGGGCAATTTACCCCCACCTTTATTGTTGAAGGTCTGTGCTTTCTCCATTTTTGATACAGGGTGACAAATTGAGAGTATGAAGGATTTTTATCAGTGCTCTCCTTTCATGACTGGTATAAAAAGGCACAAGGTTGTGTCTCTGTCACTCACTGTCATGAATTGTCTATTAATCGCTTTGGCAGGAAGTTTGCCGGATTTAACAATGCGGCTGACAACAATGTTTGCGGGGGGGGGGTTAGAATAGAAGGGAGATAAATAAAGGCAAAAGTGGGCAGCGGTGTCCAGTTTATCGAAACCGGTATGTGGGTTGCACCTAAGTGTTGTTTGGAGGGTTTTGTTGCAGGGCAGGCTGCCAGTTGGTTCGAATGAGTCGATTCTTCCTTTTCCATGATGATTATTATACCGTCGAGGATGGTGCTGACAGTGGCTATTCCTCTTCCTGTGGTCCGGACGATCCTGGTTGCCCTTCGCTGCCTTGTAATAGGCCCTTTTTTTTTTTTCTTCGAGCCGATTGGTATCGTATCCACTCGGAACAAGCCCCATGTACTACATATGGCTGCTGGCTTCTGGCAGTACGTGCTTGAGATTCTTAACAGCGATAATCTGGTGGGGACAAGACCCCCTTTTGCACATTAGCACTGACGCAATTGGCCGGACATTTGGTTTGTATCAGCTCATTGGAATTGAGTAGGCGTCATTATACGGTAATGCATAAGCTGCAATGCAATCATCTATAAGAAATTTTCCTCGACGACTCTGATCGTTCTGCATTTTCAGATCTTGACGTGTTTATGTTCCAAGTGGTGCATCACAGGCTCCAATGGCGTTTTCAGGCTGTCATGGCCAGTGTTAGGTAGCTGTGCCGGGGGTGTTGAAAACATGTCCCGTCGAGGCCGGTGTCAAAGGAATAAAAAGGTGCCCAACTTTTGATGGGATTTATGTGTGTGACTATTGTTTTCTTGAAGGGGATCTGCTTCATTGCTTTCTGGTCGATGACGTGAGCTTCGTGTGGGCAGACGACTTTATTTTATCTCAGTCGTATCTAGCTGATCCATATTACAATACCAATTTTTGAGACATAGTTGCATGCCATTTTTGTGTGTGTATACAGGGTCAAAGTTCAACTCAAGTTGGCATTTCTCGATCAAAAACACTATGGTATCTCGTTGTACTTGGTGCAGAGGAGAAAATTCATTGCCCGACCCGGGAATCGAATCATGGTCAAGGTCTGATTGTGGTCCAAGTTACTGAAAGTATTTGGAAGATATTTTCTTCAATATTTTTCTCACCTTTGACCGTATTTATAGCATTATTTCTACGCAGATATTATGAGTTCATATATAGCGACCAAATCTTTAGATTGGACAGTGTACACACGAGATTTGCTGATCTAAGCTGACCTTTGGGCCATGTGCATACCTGTTGACAAGTGTAGGATTTATTTGCTATGACGTCAAAAGTGTATAGTTGACTCATCACTACTCAGAAACACTTTGTATGTGTATGACGGCCTAGAAATTAGGTGTGATGCAAACGCCCTTCAATTGTGCAACACAAGGGTTATCCATATTTACACCCATACAGTCTATACAGTTGAGTCTTTCGCACGCCGCCAAGGTTTTTAAGAAGTAAGGAGAGGTGAAGCATCGTAATTAGAAAGGTGGACTGCACGCCCATAATGCCAATATTGCTAATGACACGACCACTTGCTCATTTTCAAAAGCCTTTTCAATTTGTAAGACACTGTTTGCTTTTACGATGAGGCGACCGCTAAGTAGTTTTAGCATGCTATTGTATAGCACATGTTGTTCATATGGCACTGGTCCCAACCCTTCCTCAATACATCGCATGTTCTCCAGGCTAGCGACTTCAACTTGTGCTAAACAACAGTGTTAATTTGACACCGAACAAGCTGACTTGCCCTTTACATCACAAGCAATCAATTTTTTTAATGCGACAGAAAAAATAGTGCCGTATGTACACATGATAACAAAAAGGAACTGCCGTGACCAGGGATCGAACCAGGGACCTTTAGATCTTCAGTCTAACGCTCTCCCAACTGAGCTATCCCGGCATGCTTGGGAATATTGACCTCGCTGATACAGATATACTCACTCCTGGCTAGGTTTTACAGCCATTACATCGGAATTATTACGTAATTATTTCCTCCTGGATCGCTGGATGCTATCAGCAGCAATGCACGGTTATCAATGCAACGAACTGTCTATAAATATTCCAAACTCATCCACGCAAAACCTTACTTTATTTTAGACTATTATTTGCTAAGCCTGGTTACCGTTTACTACTGCCGTAATTCATTTTGTCATGCCCAGCTTTCCATTTTGGGCCGATTGTACGATTGACAGTAAATTACGTAAAACGGACTCGTTTAGGGCCGGTTTCACCGAGCTCAGCATATGATAAAACCAGGGTATTTCTCAAAATCCCTATCTATTTGTATGGATTTTCCTAAAGAAACCTGGTTTTATCATATACCAAGCTCGGTGAAACCGGCCCTAAATCAAGCTAAATTGGCAAAATGCTAAATACAGGCCGCATGACCGTCGCTTAAAAACCGCGAAAGTTGTTAATAATTTCAGGACTGGTTTTAAAGTTAGTAGGCCAAAATCAATAGAGCCAATAAATTGGGGAAAAAAGTGGACTGCCGTGACCCGGGATCGAACCAGGGACCTTTAGATCTTCAGTCTAACGCTCTCCCAACTGAGCTATCCCGGCTGCTTAGGGAACATTGACCTAATTGGACAAACATGCTAAATCCAGGCAGGCATCATGATATTAGTTCTTACCGTTCTTACAAATCGGAAAAAAAGTTTTAATAGCATAAAACTAGTAGGCACAAGCAACACCAGTGACGCTCCATTAAAATATAACTAAACTTTAAAAAAAAAGATGACTGTGCCGTGACCCGGGATCGAACCGGGGACCTTTAGATCTTCAGTCTAACGCTCTCCCAACTGAGCTATCCCGGCGTGTCTTACTAACCAACCCCATAATTCAAAGATAAGATAACCAAGCCGCCTTTTTAAAAAATGCGGTGACATAAAAAAGGTCAAAGTTCCTCCGCCGATTAGAGAGGGGGCCGCCCCCATCATTAAAGAACCGGCCCCATTTGACTCCTAATCAACTTCTTACCAGTGATTAAAGGAAATGTTGGTGATACTAATTAGCCTGTATAGGTCTTGGCCGGTGACAATGCTTTCACGTGTGTCTAGCTGGGTTAGTAGTAGTCTTGCGCATGAGAGTCGCCGCCTGGCGGACAGGTGCGGCTGCTCGGCCCATTACTCCATTAGTGCCGGCCAGCCTGGCATCGGGAGAGGACGGGGCTCTCTCTCCTCAGTGTTTGGTTTGTTCTTCTCCACACCAACCCCACCTCCCACTTGCTACATCACATGTGACCTCCCCCATCCCCCCCACCTTCTTCTACCCCCCACACCCTCAACACATGTGCACGCCTTGTGTGTCGGGGGGTGTGTGCGACCTGTTGCGGCTTTGACGTATGTGATAGTGCGAGTGTGCGCGCTTTTTTGGAAGAAACCAGGATATATCACGCTGCAGGTAAATACGCAAATTTGTACATAGCTACGCAACATGCAAGTACAGGGTGGCAAATTTGCCAAATTTTTGCATAAACTGTATGTGCCGGCCATTCATGAAATACTATTTTCATGGTTGCTGGAGAGAACAATCAGTCGATATTGAACTAGGACAGTGTCTGTATATGAAAATGGTGCCAATTTGCAGCGACCTTACTCAACCTTACGTAACAAGGCCGGAATTCCAGCTGGATTGTAACATTTTTTCGCACTATCTGCAAATTAATCTTGAAAAATGTGTTCGTCACTTCGTAAGTTGTTATGATTCTTGCCTTGTTTTTGTGTGCGTAAAGAGGCTACTTTTTTTTGGATACTTTCATAACATGTTGTCCCCGAGGTGTAATCGTTACCACGTTTTTACGATGAATATTCTTATTATCTGGCGGAATGTGTTTTTTTTTTTTTGACGGGTAATGTCCGAGGTTTTTGACCACTATGATATGACGCATGCGAAAATTATGATCCATTTTTGCAGCATTTAAGAGCAGATATTATCAGTTTTCCGAATCCAATTAAGAATTTCATTTACAACACCTCGTAAGAATTTCACCCCATTTTCGTAAGGTATTAAGGACAATGTTTTTTTTTTCCTTCTTACGGGCACAGTTCAGCAGATCGCGTGACCCTTTAAAAATGGTCCCTTCCTGGCTTAGTTTTTTTTTTTTGTAGCAGATGACTGATTCTAATTGTTTCCGTGGCAATTTGTAACCAGGACCTTGATACCTCAATCACCTTATTACTGGCGTGTTAGAACCGAAGTTCCTGTTTTCCAGGTGTAAATGATGTATTGCCTCGCAATTAAGGGAACCCATGTTGCTAAATTGAGGGGGTCTTTGATTATTAATTGCTGGGTTTTTTTTAAAAAAAGTGTCGCGTGTTTTAAGACCTTGGAGTCAGAATCGGCACACTTGTCATGTGGCGTGGGAAATCCGGCATTTTTTTATATTCAAAAGGTTAGTGAGGATAGGGTGGGGATCGGTCCAGATTGGATGCTGCCGGAAGGTTGTCGATGTAACCGGACATGACTTCCCTCGACGGACAGGATTCTGTGGAATTCAATATCAGGCAGCGTTTTACAGGGAAAAAATGGAAAAATTCAGGTTGCTAGAGTCAACAAACCACTGTTTAGCATCGAGCTTCTCCAGAAGGTATCTAACATGTCTCAAATCATGAAGCTATGAATAATTTGGACTGATAAAAAATTGCCGTTGCAGGGGGTAAATACATTTTTTTTTGCTACACCATGCAACTTATTTATAGCTAGACATTTACACACAAAAAAGTCATAACAAACGTGTGACATGTGTGGAGTCGCACATGTCTCCGGTCAGTCAGTCAATAGCTCTGATAGGTTGTGACAGCTGCCCCGGTTTGAAAGGGCGACCCAGATCGATCCATAGCGAATTAAGTTTAAAAAAAATAGTATAGCCAGTTTATACTAATTAATTAGGGCTGTCCCATTCCAGTGGTTGCGATAATTGAACCAGAACTCCGGTCCGAGTGCATTTTCTTGTCCTGATATGCCAAGGGATGTCCACCTTCTTTGTCGCGGAGGTAAAATGACACCCACTCACGTACGAAGAACGTACGTGATTTCTTCAGAGTCCGCGATATTTTTTTTTGTGGGTTTTGCCCATTTGAGGCCGAGGGCAACTCGACTTTTTGATGTGGGAAGCTGCTTACTTAGGCATGAACATGTCCCTCGGTGTCATAATTTCCACACCTTAATTAATGACCATGCCTGATCAGTTTTTAGGGGGAGTTGTTTGCCACTATCTGAACGGACGGGGGCAATTGAGTGGGTGGAAAAAAAATAGTGAAAGGGGGGTATCATCGAAGGTTGGGCAATTCTGACCCGGAATTGACCCAGCCCTATGCAAGGTCATCGGTGCTGGAGGCATAGGTCGCGACCTAATGACCTCATCCTATTTCCATGCAAATCCGCGTATCGAAGAATGAGAAACTTGATCACCCCCGATGGCCTGAGGGGGCAAAGGCGAGTCTTCTTGGGAAAAGGGCGGGGTCGAACTGAGAGGTCCAAATCTGGCCCCAACATCAACAAAGTGTTGACACAGACGACTTATCTAACCCAACCCTGTCGTCTTGTCAAACAGCAAGGTGGATGAAAAGTTCGCTAATGAAGAGACAGACGTCCTGTCAATTTTTTGACAAATATTATCAAGTGATATGTGCATTTTATTTCGTTTCAAGCTATTTGGGTTCAATGGGTTCAATCTTGGAAATATGTGCATTAGTTTCCATTTCGTACCGTTGTCGCATGTCTGCGACGCATCTTTTCGGAACAATTAGAATGCTGACACGGACAATGGTACTGCTAGGAGTCAAGGTCGTTAAGCCTCCGCAATGTTGTTGAGCGTCTGGATATGAGTGACATGGATGGTATGGGGGGGACATTTCTGAGCGCGCCTGGCACGCACTGTCTTATGTGTCAATAGGCGGCAACGATGGCGTGCGATGAATTGGGCGGATGGCAAATAAAAGACTAGCAAAGGCCAGGGTCAGGAGGTGACTGGGCGGAGGCCTCGGTTGCCATCATCGCTCCTCTTGTTCCCCTGGTTTCAATTGAAACCACCCACCGGTGCACTCACTGTTGAATTCTCCCCCATCATCACCTGATGGGGCCAAGGACGGGGCTTTGCTTCCTATATTGCAGCATACCCCCCCAATCATGACAGCCCCTTGTCGGAAGTTTCTTCTCGATTGTTGCGAGGTATGTCGTCGGTACCAACAGGAGTGACTCGGGGGATTATGCCTGGGACAATAGAAACAAAATGCCTGGAATGCTGTCGACATGTGGAATTAATGATGCCTTTTGTTTGTCGATGCGGGACGGCATGCTGATGATGTTCTACGTGCTATTTTGATGCAATTGTTGCCCATTTTTGCATTCCCAAGTGTTTGACACTTCAGCCCGGTGTGCAGGAAAGTGCTTCCGAAATAATTCCCCCCCACCTCCCTCCCCCCTTCGAGAGCAGCATCTATTTCTAAGGCCCGACCCTAAGCTGGCAAGTGGTACGTGCCAAGGAGGTGTACCCCCAAAGCCAAAGGTCGGCGGCATATTTATATCCCCTTGGCTACGACCTCCTGCTCTCGCAAAGGGCGCCCGCCGGTGATCCCGATCGCTTTTTGTTTTCGAGACTAGCACTCCTTTAGTCCTCTCCTGGAACCAAACCGCAGCTCCCAAAAATATGAACTGACAGGAACCTGATTCAGTTTCATCCTACAGGGTGGTACGCTGCCCATGTCGACATCTCGGGTGGTAAAATATGGATTTCTCCGACGGCTCAAATGGTAGATCCTGATGTGTAGACAGGACTAGAATGCGCATGCGCGTTCCACCTGTCGAGTACGCATGCGCAAACCCATTCTCACTGGTAGATCCTGATGTTGACCTCTCTCCATTATTGCCTGACCCACACTATTGTATTGTTGAATGAGCCCATTTTGGGGCAGGACGGAGATTTATGCTGGGGCCAAGGCATCTCACGCTCATTAATAACTATTTGGTAGAGGTTTGACGCCGCCTCATTTCCTAATACCTCGCCACACACCCTTCATATACCAGACAAGATCGCTCTACTTGTAATAGGCTCGTGCTGCTCACGACACATTAATTACTATATAGTAAAAAAAGGAACATACTACCACATCCTTTTGACCCCAAGTGCACGAAGCTATTTGCGCACTAAGACACGATTTGGCCATATCAAGATAGGTCGCGAATTTTTATAGAGGGGGGCTTACATTGTAATCGGTTCCTGGCTTAACCCTTTTAAAAAAATTCAAAAAAGTTTTTGCTCAATTTTAAATGGATTCGAAAAAAGGTCAATGCATCGAGGGTAATTGGTCAGTACTGGATTTTTATCAATGGCAAGCCTTCCGTAACTGAAAATTACTAGCCCCGAATTCGCTAATTACTTGTCGGTTACCGTTCGGGCTTACTTTTTTTTTGATTCGTGCCGTCGATTAAAAGGTAAGCGAACTTTTTGGAGACTCGCCTTGCAAGGTGAAAACAAGTTGGCGTTCCTATTAATTAGGCGTGGCCCCCCTCCCTCCCCTCCCCTCACAACTACCGAGTCTGCGGCCGCCTAATAGTTAATTTTTGGCCCCCGGGGCGCCCCCACTTCTTTGGCAAATGGGGAGCGATTCATTTGGGATGAAAGGAAAGATGAAGAAGCTCCCCCATTTTTTTGTGGTATATTGAGGTTACCTGGGATGCTTTTATCAAAGGATTTTTACAGGTGTGGAGAGCTGGGTTTTTAAGCCCTAAAGGTCTTGGCAGTCATATTCAAGTGCTGTATGAGGTCACCAGGCGTGGGCGAATATATGTGCCGTGAACGTGGGCATATGCATTATCACCTCGCAATTCAAAGAAATAAGGGCGGAGTTAACAACAAGTCGTGATATCATCGCGGCTACTGCTGCATGACTACCAAAAGCAATATCTCGCCATTATAATTTGCCAGCAAAATATTTTGTGCGCGGATTTTAATTGCTGTGCATATATAATCAACTGTTGGGGCGCACAATCTGAAACAGGCCGTAATTACCGCAATTGCACCAATCAATTAGTCGATTGCGCTATTAACTCTAACAGCGATTAGAGGATAACACTTCTAAATTAAAATCCGTGTAGATAATATCACTCCAATTAATTATTTTCTAATAATAATAAGCAATAAACAATTATAAGTATAGCAATAAATAATCATACATAATGACTAATAATAAAATAAAGTACTATTATAATGATAAAATACTAATAACAATGGGTGGAATTTTCCAACACTGGTATGGATAAGTTAGCAATAACTAGCAGTGAGACGAATATTCCACCTCATGTGTCGAATTTTAGTCCCACTGCTATAGATACTGCTAACTTAGCAGTAACTAATAGTGCGACGAAAATTCCACCCAATATTAATAATACCAATTAATAAATAATAAATACTAATCGTTCTGATGTATCAGTATTCCACCAGTATTCCACTACTACTACTACTACTACTACTACTACTACTACTACTAGTGAGTATTTTTCTACTACTAGCAATAAGAATAAATAATAAATTATTTTAATAATTATTTATCAAATAATTACCTGTTATACAATGGTATTGTCACCAGGGTTGACAAAAAAATAATGCAATGTGCCAGGTTGGGCAGATGGATTATTATTTGGAGATGGGCAATTAATTTCCAGGAGAGGTCACTTAAATTATATTTGTTAAGGGAGTTTACGTTTGTCACAGGGTGGATTCACAGCGGGGTTAACAGGCAACACGCACATTTTTACGTCGCCAGCTCACCATAACGTGTCACTTATTTTTCACCGTGGCCGCTGTTAAAAACCCAAGTTAGGGCATTTTTTCACTGGCAGGTTAATTTTTCACGGGGAGCCCCCCCCCCTCCCCCACCCCCTTTCCACCTTTTTCCTCTTCACGTGTTTCTTGTCTGAAGTTGGCTCTTTGCGTTTCATTATCTTCCTCGCCGTAATGAACCTTACCAAATATGCTTGCTCGTGATTAATCACGGGTGGAGAATTTTTGTCACAAAATATGCGGATATTTTACGTTTCATGTTTTTTCCTGTCAGAAAAATTGGTCATACGTGGCAAGGAATATGGTTAAGTAGGGCTTCGCATGTCGTTCCCAGCGCATATCTGCATGTTATGTTGCACCTTCAGCGTACTATTTCATCCAAGAGGACAGGTCGTTTCGTAAAAATTATGCTGTCTTCAAAATGGTAATTGAAATTTACGTTTATGTCACTGGTGTATGCTGAGAAATAACATAGCTCGCACAGCAGGTGACAAAATGTACGAATTAATGAATTTTTAATTGTGAATTATGCAATTCAAGTATACACCAAGTGCTTTATTTGCATATACAATACTTGCGATAGTAAGAATACGGCAAAATTGGTTGAAATATGTAAAAACAACAGTTTAGTGTAGCCTACATATAGGTATCGTTGGATTAATGGTCCTTTTGATCCTGGATAGGTTTGTAAAATATAAATTTTTTAAAAAAAACAACCAAACATCCCTGAGGCAATATTGAACTGGATTTACATGACATCGACAGCTAAAAGGATGGAGGAATGAAGTATTGTATCAAAATTTATTACACCCCATTAAAGAAATGTTACAAAAACACCTTTAATACTTGTTTAAGTACTTCGCGAGAGTGTTTCGTAGCTGCTACAGTTCTCACTTGAAAATTACGGCAGTTTTATGATTAATAATTATGTCGCTCTTTTTTTTTGAGTAGATGGAATTGTGGAGGCGGTACCTTTGACTTAATACGTATAATTTATATTCGACAAGTGTGGCAATCTGGATTAACCTGTGTTCATATGTTGTCATTAAAGTAAGTGCGACACAGATATTTGATTATTATTCATGTTGGCAAAAATTATTGTAAGGTACACTTTTGCATTATTTACGCAATGTCTCAATTTACATTATTTACTGTGTGTACATCAAGTAGCCAAGAACATGTTCGCGCACACACTTCCAAATCTCACCTGCTGTATTCTATTTAAGTCAAGTTCATCCTCCGCGGTCGTAATTTGAATATATTCTGCTATAACTCAATTACACGACGAAGAGAAGCTACTTGGCAATGTCAAGGGCGAGATTTGCAGAAAACTTGTTTCTCCGCATGTTACATGAAAACGGCGGAAAGGAAACAGGATCCCTCTTCAACTCGCTTAATATTCTTCAAGAGTTAAGAAAATCTGCTCCTTTCCTCGAAAAAAAGACGCGCTAGGAATTATATGTATGAGATGTGGATGACGCCTTGCTAGGTATCCGTGAGTTGAATAATATTTCCCTGAAGATTGAAAGCTCCAAATCAACATTTTTTTGTGTGTGTGACCAACAGGGTGTTAAGGCAGGCGCAACACAAAATAACTCAACTGCTATAAGAGTTTTTGCCAGCAGCAAGTAGAGACGGGCAGAAGCTCATGTTTCGTCCAAAAAAGCCTGGCTAATTAGTACGTCTCTTGTTGATGAGGTGCCCTGAGTCCTAGCTGACAATGTGTGGCCAGTAATATGAATCCAGTCGACAGCGCCTTGAACTGCAAAGCCTTGAACCGCTGACTCTCACCTTTTCATGCTGTCCACAGGAAACTACTAGTTATATAAAAAACTAAAAATGGGCTCCAGCTATTCAATTTTTTCCTTCTTTGTTCCATCACAATTTTTTTTTACATGTGCACCCGAGGCTTCCCTATTTTTTGATTTGCGATGAATAACAAAGAGGGAACATTAATCACGCTTTGGGGCGCGAAGCCTAAAAAGAAGCCTCCAAGGGCGAGTCCATCTCTTTTGTGTAACTCGGAGGCCTCGAGCGTGAGACCTCTCTCGAGGCCAAAGGTCACGCTATTTATCCTGCGATGGAAGCGACGCCTGCTGGCTATAATGCGAGCTCCTGGAACGGTCAGTCTAAACATGAGAAAGAGGTCAACAACCAAGATTTTCAATTATTTTTGTACTTGTATATAATGAATTAACTCATACACTTAGTAGGTCAACCGTTTACAGTACTGACTTATAGATAGCCCATCAGATGTACTGACTTGAAAATGGTACCGGTACATCACGATATGTATCGATTCATGTACCGTCTACAAGTCGGTACTTGTTGATCACAAAATACTACAGTCGACGTATTGCCATGTGAGGTTACATCAGACACAACTACAAAAAGAATTAAATGTAAAGGAAATTATTAAATTGCACAATCTTACATGGATGACTTTTTTGTTGAATCTGGTTTGTGCAGCCCTCAATGATTCGCAATTTCTTAAAGTAACAAGCACTTATGTATCTGATGACGCATCTTACAAACACCGCCAAACAGGTTGCACGACTGCTCTTCCAAGACACGGACATTGTGTGTCTGCTGTGGTACGTTATCGTGGCAACCAGCCTTTTGGTGCACGTTGAAATGTGTTGACTGACGGCACGCAGCATTTGGACTGCATTCCTCTCCCTCCATGGTCTCTACCTGCAGAACAGAGTTGGTCAAAAAAATATATGTACACTACACACACACACACCAACCCCCCTGTAGCTCCGACCTGTGAAATCGAGGGACAAGAATGTACGTCGCTTCTTTCTTCTCTTGGCTCCAGGCTCTTCTAATTGATCACACCCCCTACGGTTCACGAAGATTGCTTCACGGAAGCATCCTTCGTTGTCACATCTCTGATGAAGCGTCTTTTTAGCTTGATTGATGCGGTTCAACAGTGAGGGACGGTTATTCCCTGGGATTCAAAACTGATCGGCAATTTGACAGCCGCAGGAATGACTTGCATGGCGCTACCACACTTTGAACTCAATGCAAACACTTCGTCATTTGATTGCTATAACCGAGGGGGGAACCTTCAGAGTCAGCTGATCTCATATAAGAAGGACGGGAATAGCAGTGATAGAAGTGAGGACTTGCTCACCTTTTTTGATGGATGGGTCATTGTTAAAGGTGGGCCTTGTCTCACGAGTTTGTGTTTCTTCCTGCAGAATCGTAGTCGACTGGCGGAGGTGCGAAGGGGGTCGTCCTCTTCCCCCACCCCCAATGGACAGAGCGACGATGAGGGTCTTCCTTCTCCAGCTGAGGTCACCCAGGTCAACCTGTTATGGGCCGCCGAGTCACCTGGTGTAGCAGACGCCACCTCTTCGCGACCACCTCTCAAGAACATGGACTCGGGGAGGAAGAGGAATGAACTCTGTGATCATACGTAAGTCACACATCAGCACTCTAGCAAGGTGGTCATAATCTCGATGCTAAATTTTTATAGCGCTGATATATAATAGCCATATATGGTCCAGGCACTTAACCGGTGTAGGCGTGTTATCAAATGGGGTCAGGTCAGGAAGGTTTCAAAGTATTTATGGCTGGAAATGATGTCACGATGCCACATTCTACATTAATTTCATTTGGGCAAAAAAACAATTTGCAAATAACTGCCAAGTGTTGAACAATTTATAACTCAATTAAACCATCACAATATTTGCAACCTTGTGTAACTCCAGCCTGCTTTTGCGAAGAACCTGAAGAAAGAAAAAAGAAGTGCTCGTTTGAGTGCACATAAGTTATCTGACATGGTTCCTTGGTCAAAACTAATGGCACAACGCTCGACCCACTTTCACCCAGCACAGGACACACACTCTTTGAAAATGAACAGTCCTACAGGACAATATAACATGTTATGACCAAATTCCTTGTCTCAAGTTGCGACGGGACGTCCTTGTCGTTGGGTCGTCGGGAGTTCGTGTCCATATTTATGTCCAGACAAATCTTCACAATCGGGTGGGTCCAAAGCTCTCTCTTCCTGGTAAAAACCACGAGGTTTTTTTTTAAATTTAACTGGTCTCTCCAGAATGATTTGTGTGAAAATAGCATGCGAGCAAAGAACTGCTCATTAGTCTGTAGGCAAAAGATAAATCCAGCTAGAAGTGCAATAGCGGTACTTGTGCACTTGTTGCTACACTGTGTTAGGAGGGGATTAAGGGAAGATACCTGGAGGACTCATTACGCAGCGGTAACCAGACCCACGGGGCATATTTTTCTTTTTTACACAAATTTTTTTGTGGGCCCCCCCGCATTGCAGTCTTAGCCCAAGGCCGTCTTTAAAGTCAGTTTTCAAGTGATGTAACTGAGTGCGTGATGTCATTATTCTCTGTAGTAGACAAGGGATCCGTCATGCAGCAATATGTTGCTGGAGTGAACAAATCTTGACCTCGCAAAAATTAACCAGTAAAGTCCGGTCGGTGATTGACACATGGCCCATTGTGTCACTTGTGGGAAAAAAGACCCACTCGTGGGCCGAAGTTCCGTTAGATAATATTCCATAAGAAGTTAACAGATGGTAATGAAATTTTCTGGTCACGTATTTTACACCTCGGCTGAAAAATCTACCTTGCACATGTCATAGGAATACCTCTAGCTTTTCGGATGGGGGGGCTTGATTTGTGGGACCGGCGAAACGCAGAAGCACCTTTTTTCTGTAGAGGTCAAACCCCCATAGATCCGACTTAAACTTTTTAAAATCAGTTAATTGAAAACACTTGCGAGTACAGCGTAATTGTAGTGACCGCGCAAAATTTTTTTATGCCGTTTCGGTTGGGAAAAGATGGGGTGTTGAGGTGGTATTTCCAAGACAAACCCATTTGGCATCCCGAGAGAAGAGAACCTAATTCCCTTGACCGATGGGCACTCAGCGGAACTGCATTTCAAAGCTCTAGTCCATTGTTCCTGCTTGTCTCGTTTTCCTCTGTTTTTCCGCTTGGCAGCCGGATTATTACATGTCCAGCAACCAAGTGACGCGGTTATGACAAAGCCGGTTTTGTCAGTGAAATTGGTTTTGTCTAGGAAGACAATTATCATTTTTACTGTGACACATTGTTTTCCTAACGAGCAGCTTGGGGAGGAAATATGCGAATGTTTATATCCGCTTAGCATTTTTTTTTCTGCATCACATTGTTGTCGATTGACTTAAAGCCTGCTTTACAATAACAGTTGTTTTCAAGGGATCTTTTTTTATATACATGATATACTCCTCGGTTAATCAAAACAGGTAAATATAGGTTACATGCACAATACAAAATGAACGGACTGGAGCACAAGGTTATTACCTTCGTTCCGTAATTAGTTTCGGCATTATTGAGTCGGAACTGCGCCCGTTTTTACGCAATTCTAAATTACTCTTGCGGAAATGGTCAAACACTGTACCGGGTTGTGTTAACTAAAAAAAAAAAATCTCGAGATCCTCTAGTATTCGTGCGAATTTTTTGAGCATATCAAGGACATTTTTTTGCACTACTGTTAAAAGATGTGAAAAAGATCTTCAATTATTCTTAAAGCTTCATTGCATGATATGTAGCGTGAGTTGCAGCCTGTTATTTCAGATAGAACTGATTGAACGCTACATGCTCCGGAAAGTAACACAGCAGCAGCACATGCTTGAATAATACCCATAAGCGTGGCTGGGGGTTTATTTTCCGATGGTTAGCGATAAAACGCAATTTTGCTGTTGATTTATATTTTTCGCGAATTTGAAGTAGGCTTAAATTATGTGGACCACCATTTTGTGTCACGCCGGCTTTTACTTTACGGCCGAATTTGTCGCCATTAATTCCAATTTTCCTCAGCCCATATCCAAAGGAAAAGTTTACGCGACATGAGTTGTGTCCAGAAGAGCTAATTAGAAGTAATGAGCGTCCCGGAGGACATTGTCGGCGCGATGAGCAGATACAGAACATATGAGAGCATGGTGCAGCTTCTTTACCTCCCTGGCTGCCATGCTCAACCGTGGTTGATCAGGAGTCAAGACAGGCCCCGTCTTGTGACAGATCCAGCAGGGTTTTCCAGTTTGACTGGAAACCCCCTCGAAACTCGCCAAAGGAACGAGCAGGCTTCCCACCAAGAAGTAGCCAAACGATGAGTCGTTAGTGCCCCACCAACCAGCCTATTAATGCTTAATTACTCTATTGCGAGCTTCTTCGTCAAAGTAATGGATTTGTAAAGTAAGAAGTGGGCGGATTAATGGCCAACGATTTCTGCGTAAAATTGGGGGTCAAGACCTTATCTGGGGGCAAATAAGGTCACCCTGCTCCCATGATCGAAGGCTTAGTTGTCCTGAGAGAAAAAAACACGAGCTCAATATACGTATACTGTATGTTCATGCAACGTACACAAAATAATACACCAATTTTGACAGACTTTTATGCATAAACTGAAACTTTATACATTTTGGTGCATATTGTGCAATTTGAATGCATAATTTGAAATTTTATGCACTCGGGTGCATGAAGTTAACAACTTATGCATCCAAGTGCATCGAGTAAAAATTAATGCACCCAACTGCATTAATTGCAAATTATACATCCAAGTGCATAAAATTGCACCATACTCACCCAACTGCATATAAAGTTAACAACTTATGCACGTAAGTGCACAGTTACAATTAATGCACCCAATTGCATTGCAAATTATACACCCAATTGCATCAGTTGCATTTTTATGCGTTTGTGCAATTTATGCACTTGGATTCAAGTGCATAAAATTGCACAATATGCACCCAAATGCATAAAATTGCAGTTTATGCACAAGAGTGTGTCAAAATATGCACATCAAATTTTTTGATGACTGGGTGGCCCGGATGTGACATTTTGACCCCTCCAGTGTTGTAAGATGCCCTTGCTGCGATTTTCTCGGGGTTTTTTTTTATTCTGGATTTTTCGAAGGTCGAGGTGCAAAATGGCCCCCGATGGATGGCCCGAGCAATATGAGCGTCCGTGCAGAACAGTGTTTCGTGACCGACGCCGTCTCCAAAGGATTTTTTGAGGCCGTGCCCGGGTTTTTGCCACTAACACAAGGCCAGGGTCGCCGCTGTTGGAAAATTATCGCCGGAGACATCCCGTGGATAATGGGAAACAATGGCGGAAGAGGTGCCTCCCAACTGGAGCCCTCATTATTGCATTCTCTACACATTACCCACTCTGCAGTGGAATGCCTCGCAGTGTTATGTGATGCGTGCCGATTTGGAGCGTTACATGCTATAAAAAGGTTCGTCTTTTTGTATCAAAGTTACGTCGTAATGAGCCGGGATTACAAGTCGAAAATTAACAACGATATAAGAAGAGTCATCGCATGAAGCGCTTTTAAAAAATTCGCCATGGTAACTCTGTTAATATTAATTTTGTCATGGCATTTTGCCTATTTTTTAAATAACAGATGCGCGTTTAACTACTGGAATTTTAGATCGATTTGAGTAAAACCAAGCAGCAGGGAAGTTCTTATCACCCAGTTATCACGCACATGGACGAAAAACGCAATTTCGATAATTGCACGTTTAGGTTTTCAAATTCGTGGGAATTTGCCTGCAGCATCCCACCTCTCAATTTTTACATTTTCCATCAAAATTTTTGTTGTTTGCTGGGAAACGCCTATTTTACATACGACAAAAAAAACTCTAGTTCATTCACCACATCAGCCCCGAGTTTCTTGCCACGGAATGACACATGTGTACAAGTGCTGTCCTGTCAATGTGCATACCGGTCTTTACCCAAATTGACACCCGTATTTATTGTGTATTTTAGCGTAACAAACGAGCAAGAGAAGAAGAGAGAGAGCAGGCTGACAAGCATCATCGATCAGTTGCTGAGCAACAAGTCGCGAGGTCTGGACGCTTCCTTTGCCCCCAGCGAAGTTCAAGACTCGACCCAGCACGAGGAAGGTAAGCTCGGCCAAAATGTCATCCATAACAATGTCCCGTGTGTGCTTTACCAAAAATGCTTCTCCTTAAACGGTCATCGGGGGCAAGCTCTTTTTCCCACACGCCCACGAGAAAAATGCCTCGTTTGCGCCTATGACTGATGAGCTTGAATCTATCTCCTTCAAGCACTCAGCCTCTAACAAGGACGGTTCACAACGATGAATTGCGCATAATTGCAGCCTCAATTGATTGTTTTGACAGGTAATAGGGGTAGCAATAATAAGTCGAACGAGTTTTCCAGATGTAAAGCAGCCTCATCTCGTCAATATTCATAATGAGGGCGCATCACCGATCGCGCCTATTGACGGATAGAGTGAATGGCACGTTTTCTATTAACGATACCATCAGCGATCTTTTAATTGCGGTATGTCAGGAGATAATCACCGGGTGTGGAGGACCCTTCCGAAAAACGGTAGCTCCGTTGATTAGAAAGAGAGCACGCGTAGAAGATCTCAAACCTGTATACTGCTGTTTTCGCGAATCTCCGCGAATTATTATGCCTAAAGAGGCTCAGTATTTTTGCTTAAAAAATTGCAGGCACGCAAACAATTATTCACTCAGACATGCCGGAAACACCCCCAAAAATGTACGCATCGTTGTTTTGAAAAATGTAAATCTGCCTCGGGGCAAAGTCCCGCGGCTTGGGCCTGCCAGGTATGCGTAGCGATCAAGGCGTCGAAATCAACTAAGCAGAGAGGGATTTATCGCACCTTTCCACCCAGCTATCGCTTCCTCCATGTTTGGACCGCCTTTCGGTAATGGCTAAAGTGCTAGTTGCAAATAAATTCTGGCTGCTACATGTTTTTTTTTGGCGAATTATTTTTGCGGTGAGATTGGATAAGATGCACACACACACACGTGCTTACTGGACCATCAATAATTCTTGAAGATGGCTCGTTAGAATTTATTGCCGGTAGTTTTGCTGCTCAAAGAGCACAATTAAGCGTAATGTGTCCTGTTTTTTTAAAGCAAAAGTTATGGCAGCAAGGTCAAGGCGTGTCATTTGCAATCGGGATGTAATTGCGGAAAAACCCCGAAAATGTAACAGAAATGTTCCAGGTTTTTGCTGAAACGGAGTTAACCTACAAAATGACGTCCAGGTCTGGGTAATATTTATTACGACCTCATTGCGATCGTAATTCCAGATAAGGAATACACTATTCCGGAATTTTGAAGGTTGTAGTCGTATTTTTTTTGCCGGACTTTAACAGCTGAATTGCATGAAAGCAGGGTGGAGTTCAGCAAAATTTAGGCCTACGTATATGTGCATTTTTCCTTCCTAAAAAAGGGTCAATCGTATCAAGGTGACACCAATTAAAATTTCGACACGCCTTAGGTAAACGTGGGATAATTGCAGGCTTTCACGGTGCTATAACTCAGTATCCAGCAAGTTTCGTACAGAAGCGGCAAAAACCGCTGACTACATTTGCTACCTACCAAAGTTACCCAGTTAATTAATGCGTGCTATACCGGTAAATCCTTAATGAAATTTTCGCTTCTACGTATATGCTGAAGAGTCTGGTAATTACCAAACTCATTCCTATGCGTGACATCATCAGTGACCTTTACTGGCCAGGTCTGTGACCCTTTAGCCGCTGCCTTCCTTGCTTTGGACAGGTGGTCAGTAGTGTGGTAACGGCCAGAATTTTTTTTACCTGTCTTCTTGCCCAAGTCCAAAAGGTCTAATTGGTTGCGATTGGTGCGATCGGATAGGATTTGTGACGCTGTCACTTATTTGCTGGAGCACTGAATGTAAAAAAGACATTTCCGCCAGCAAGTTTACTAGAGCAGGTTGCCAAACGAGACGGAATAAAATATGGTATTTCATTAGTACAGGTAGCCGGTTCCTATTTGTTGTCGATATACTTTTCCCTGTTCTTAAATTGACGGTTGGTGATTAGGACCTTTCATTTTGGCAATTGGCGGTTCATCAAAGCAAACGAGGTTTATCCTATAGGGGTAGTCAGTCTGTCATGGCACGTCAATTTTAAAATTAAAACCTATACAGTAGTTCTTTCTCCCATCCACCAGAGGCGCTGCCTCCCCCATTGCGCAGGCGCAGTAGAGGGGCCAATCAGAAGGAAGGATTATAGACTCATGCAAAAAAATTATCAGCTCAACGTGAGTGGGCGATATTGCAAGTGTTACTTTGTCTCAATGCGTGTGGGTTTGGGTCACCAGATGTTGGGGACGTAAATGTCGTGGACCACATATTTTAAAACCTTGCACCGTAATTAGTGCATATAGGTACACACACAAAAAATTCGTCTGGATTAAAACCCGTGCACGAAGGCATGCAGGTTAATCCCACGAGTTATGCTGATCGAGGGCAACTTATGGCTCACATGTCCGTTCTGGGTGCACGGGGTCATCCGTCACCATTCAAGTACCGCCCTCCAGAGAGGACTGGACATTTGTTCGGCATAACCATCGCCATTTCTATGTAGATGGCAGGTGCCCGCCAGAAGAAGGTGAAAGGGCGTCTCCCAAGCTGGCCTCGGTCTTTACCTGAATTTTTCGAGGGAATCTGCCGCGAGGGGCGTCTCGTCACGACCTTTCCACCTTGGTCTTAAGTAATGGCTCCTCTGAGGTGAAAGATGGGGGCCTATTCTGAATCGCGCGGGTCAAAGGTCATACGCCTTCTTGTTTTGTCAATTGCGGCGCACACGTGTCAGGATTGCAGGACATAACAAGGGCACTATAATGTGCCGGATATGATGACCTCTCATTGACCCCTCGAGCAAACATTGAATTAATATTTCCTGTTGCGACGTTTTTGATTGTCTCTTTGATTTGACCACATGTAACCGGACTAGTGTTTTCGTAACGTTAAAATGTGACCCAAATCGCTGTACTCGAGTGGCTTCCAATTAACCTTACCTGAAACAATGACTTTTTTGTGCAAAAATTTTATGATCGACTTGTGCGTTATTTACGAGATAAAAAAATGGGCATGAGTTAACAGTCACCTTGAGCTTGTTTTGACCGTAACGAGACCAAAGGGCGCCGCCTTTTGATACAGGCCCTTTCCATTCATGATTTGCAGTCTAGAAGACCGTTACGTTGCATCTCTCTTATCGGGTAGTGTGTATTAATATTGATTAGAGTTTTAGCATGGTGCTTCTGCTGATAGGATTTTGGGTTAATGACTTATGCAGATGAGCATGTGTTTAGCTGAGATTCATTAACAGGTGAGGTCTACCTTGGAGATCTTTTCGACCGTGAATTACTCATTAGGTGTGAGGTGGAATAAACATGGCTCGTAGCACGTGACCGTGCATGAGGCGGCTTGAAATTATGTTTGCTTTGGTTATGCAGATGGTTTTCCGACATCTGCCCCGTCTGGTCGTGACCTTACAGCATCAGCGACATGAACGGTGTGGGTACATATGTTGCTTTCACAGGGACATTGTCAACGAGACACAATGGCGTTATTAATTGCTGACTGCGTTCACACGGCGTCGTTGCGCCAATCCAAACGACAACGACGTCCGTGTGAACCCATCGCTGATTGCCAGGAAGCTACGAAATGGTAACGAAGATGGATCGTACCTGCACTTGTTGCATGCTAATTAGTAGTTATTTCCACCTCACGAGCCGACAGCAAAAGACCTGCGTCATCCTGGAACTACTCGGAGGAGCCTGAGAACAACACACGGGGGTCAAGCATCGCCTTAGTGCCACTTTTTTTTTCTTCTTCTTCTACCCTCCTCCTTCTTTGCCTCCTCCTTCATCTTGTACTCCGTCTTTGGCGGGGCTACGACCTGGAGGTTTGCTTTTGTGTCGCTCCTGCTGGGCCAAGGAATTCAGGCTGGTTTTCGGTGGGAACATCTGGCAGATTGAGTTAGGTTATGACTGCATGGGCGGACATTTTAGGCAACTCTGGGTGAATACTTTTTTTGTTGTTGTTGTTGAGTAGGTGTAATTGTCCAAAACGCAAGGTCATCGCTGCCCAGAAGGACCCGGTGCGGTTACATTGCGATTTTTAGGATGCGTCCAAGTCGTGAATAAATATTTTGGTTTATGCGAGTCTGTATTAATTTTGCGCGCAAATATTCCTGCTCGGCGAGAAAACCAGCTAGTTCTCTCAGATGAGTTCGGAAGATAACGGGATTAGCGGATTAGATCAGATTATGGGCGAAAATGAGAGGCCACAAGTGTCTATTCTTCAGGATTAACTGCGGACACCTTGCATTTGGAAGAGGTTATGCACCCACGACCTGGTCCCGCAGGTGTAACGGCAAATGTTTTTTGAAAAATTCGACGACGCGAAATATGCCATCCACTCCAATAACAGGCCACTCTTGAAGATTAGCCGTTTAGCAATTCGCAGGTGATGATGTAAGCTGCTAATGAGCGAAAACGCCTTAAGCAATGCAAAAAAATCTGGGAATTCTACAAAAAAAATGGAGCGTTTAAAACGCGACGTAAAAACGTCGGGCGTTTACGTCGCGTTTTTTACGTCGCGTTTTTTTTTTCGTTTCCTCATTCATCTCGGCCGCATTTTATGGCGTTTCCATGTCTACCTGGTCGCATAATGCACCAAGTACAGTAATTCGAGACGGACTTAAACCTTGGAGGAAAGGAATCATAAAGCATTCTAGTAAATAATCTTCCTCGCCACGAGAGCATAAGTTTTGGTGGTAAAAAAATATATAACTGCGGTGGTCTGTGAAGCGGAAAGAATGCTGCAAAAGAGGGGGTTGGCCAGTTGTACGGAACATCCCTCACCTTACCACCCACCCAAGCAGATTTCAATCGAGCTTCCCCCCGAAGAAGAAAACCACGGCCGTGACTCTGGCTCCTTTTGCAGTCTGCACAATGGACACAGGTTCCGCCATATTACACGGTCAGACAATTTTTTTTTCTGTATCTTCCTTGATTTCGGAAAGAGGACAGGTCAGCACCTTTTTCTTGCGGGGAGGACACTGTACAATTTTCAGCACCGAGGCGTCTGAAGATGGGTGTATTATGCACGCCTAATGTCACCCGGAATGCATACCGAGACCAATTTGTCACAAAAAAAGTGTCAAGTGTTGGTTTGGCGGTCGAAACGTTTTGCTCGATGCGATGTCAACAACAACAAAAAAATGTTATCGCGCACATATGCAGTATGCTGGACTTTACTCGCCTTGTTGATAACAAGACCGTGTAATTGTGCTGTAATGCCCACGAGCAATTTGGACTACAATAGGTACGTCATATGATCATACCAAAAACATTGGGTCATATCAGTGACACCTCGAGGGCAACTCCTGGGAGGGTGACCCCGGATACGTTCAGTGGATCTAAGCCCCTGATAATGTCCTCCCCTGGCGCAATCTACAGAAGGCATCGATGCCTGCCATTGAACCAGAGGTCAACAGGTGAGACCAGAGAAAAAAGAGGTGCCAGGAAGAAGCCTCTTCGCATCAGACGGATCGCGCATCGTCACACTTTCTCGCGAGGCAGGTGAAGACGGCATCACACTGGGCCGACCATCTTGATTTCCAAGCCAAGGAAGAAGAAAACACGGGTGTCAACCTGGGGAATACCAACAGCCTCGTGATGCATGGTCTGGTCCGCATTTATGAGGACCGGTGCTGCGTTATCGGAGCTGGAGCGGATGACAAATAGGACGGGCGAGTTGAGTGGGCGGGTGGGACACTGCGGGGGTCAGAGGTCATCCGGCCGCTAGATTGCCATCTGCCGACGAGGGCGGTACGGTGGTTTAAAGGTCAGACCCACTATTCTATCATAGGGTCAGGAATTCGGCCCTATTGCGACGTAATTGGCGTTTTTGTCGAAAAAATTTATTTTGTCCAAAATATTTTTTAAAACTCCCTTCTGATGGCATTAGTTGCCTGGGTATCCTCGAATAAGTGGTCATCTGCAGGCCGTTATCCTCGGACTCAATTGGGTCAGGTGTGACGTAGATGATTTACTTGTACCCGAGAGACGGGACAGGTTAGGCCTATCATGTCAAGGCGCAAGTAGGGCACACTCTTAGTATGAATGACGCGGAAAAATGACGAGCACTCGATTGCGTAAGGAGGTGCAAAGGTGCGTCCTTTTGTTTGATTTCCAGTCATCAGTTTTTATTAAATCGCGAAACAAGGATCAACGTTCTGGTTGGGTCTTATCAGTCTGAAGCGTGTCCTTATATACCTGAACTAGCTTTGGCCGATGAAGATTCGCTTGAAAGCCTTAGCTCATGTACGATTAGTAACGCGTCAGGACCTTTGACTAGACAGTGACACATGCATTCAATTTCAGACCAGATACGGGGCCGAGGGGTGGGGTTATCAACAAGCCTTTTGCGCAAAGTCTGCTCCTACGTAACTGTCGATGTTTCGACATTGTTTACAGGTCGACTTGGCCAACTCCATAAATAGCATCCCCACTGGACGTAACCCAGCTTTTTGATTTAACACGCCGCCTTAATTAGACATATTCTGTGCCCCTCGAACCCCCCGTCAGGTGCGAAAAGGGTACGGAGAAACACAGTCGGAGTGCATTAGATCTCGTTCTGGGGGCGTGTGCACCATACACATCTGAAGCAACTGTACGCAGGGTCTTCCTTTCCGTGCAGGAGGGCCACCCCCTGAACAATAAAGCCCTAATGAGTTATTGTGAACCAACGAAGGTCTCTCTCCCTTGATTAGTGGAGCAAGCTGGAGGAGGTGGGGTCAAAGGTCACGCGCCTGTAACCCACTGCAAATTAAACACTTTTCCTCTATAGAGGAAAAAAAGACCACCCGCGCAAAATGAGGCAGGTGACGATTCGCAAATTTGTAATGAGTGTGTGTACATGCCACGTGCATATGCAGGAGGAATAATTTAATAGGCGGAATATGTAAGTGGGTGGGCCAGTCTGCGTAGGTGTTACATGTGCCGCATGGTTAGTATGTTACATGGAGCTCAGGCGCGAATTTATTAATTTATTAATTTGTTTGTTGATAATATACATATTTATTTACAAATGACCCAACTTATGGTGGAATTTTTAGATGTTTGTAACTTTTAGTCGTAGGTTATCGTATAGTTTGCGAAATATGGGAAGTGGTCGGCTTGATCCATCGATGGGCAAAAAGGGAAAGTGGCGGGCGACATCACGAAGATGAGGGACGAGCTTGTTTCTTTCCCCTGGACAGGCAGGAATATGTTAATGGCTGCTAGTGGCGTAAACCCCCGCATACAGCACGTGCACTGCACTACACCATCATCTTCCAATCAGTGCCAAAAGCGCCCAGTTTGCATGATGAACCCCCTATTCTCAGATTGTGTTTATGACACTTCCTGTTGCATCCACCTTTCAAAGGGGAATCTTGGGGCTCCAATATGTGATATTTAATTGGCCCCGAGATCAAACCTCCCCCCCTGGTTCTTAGTGTAATTACTACTCTTGCCGCAGAAGTGGCGTGGGAGGAAAAAAATATGAAGAAAAAAAAAGACGAAGGGGGTAATAGTTCAAGCTTGGGACCAGGTTCGTATAAGCTTCCTGCTAACAACTAGTGCATGGTTGGTCATGAAAGATGCTGCATTTCATGATGCAAAAATAGTTATGTCCGTTGTTTTGATGAGTACAGCAGTATTGAGGAAGGTCACCGGCATGAGTCAGGGGAGGGTCATATCTGGGCACTTTGCACGTACCCGGAACAACCGGCATAAACCTTATCGAGTCGATTGTTCCCCCCGGAAATATTTCCTCAGAAGTAAAAAAAGGGAGGAAAAATGGGCGCATAATGCCTTATGCATCTGCACACAATGGACGTGCTGACCCAAGTATATTGTCATCGTGGAAAAAAAGTGTCGCCCGTCGAAGGTTACTGTAACGTAAGCCTCACCCGCAATCGGCTATCCATGCGTAACGTGAAGCAATTTATTGTTTGGAAAGTCATGTGGCCGCAAGGGTTATCTTAGCAGTACGGCTATTCTGGCTCAGTTCGGCGTGTGGGGTCACGAACTGCATATTGTGCATTCACCAGTTATACTTTACGGTTGAACACTATCCGCCGTAACTCTTCGAGCTATGAGCTAACCTAGGCACAGATCTTAAAACTATTGGCACGTGTAAGCACCCTGAAGCAATTATGAGGACCGATAATAAAACCTGGTTGCCTTATTGCACTTGACAGGTATGGGCTTGGGAATCATATGGGAGGAAATTAAGGTCGCTCTCTGACCCTTTCCTTTCGCACCTTCCTGCTTGAAGTGCATTGTTGCACCGGAAGTGTCATTTGGGCAAATTATGTTCGCGCAGGTTTTCACTTTCGGATTCCAACGAATTATTTAGTATATTTATTATTATTATTTTTTCCCACGGTCTGTATTGGTCAATTGCGGTGCGAGCGTTACTTTGCAGATTCGGTTACGGTTAACCCCCATTGATCTTATGGCGTGGTACGTATTGCATACAGGCCATTTGACCGGAAGACCACCTGCTGGCTTCGTGAGCTGGTTCACACTCGAGATTGGGCTGGCTTGCAATGAACCTGTGCACAAAAAAAAACTTGAAGAAGGAGAGAGAGAGAGCCCCCTAAGATGTCAGTGAGAACGGGGCATACCTTTTTGAATGGAAAAAGGTGGAGGCCATGAAAAGCCGCTTTTGTGCTACCGTAAAACTCTAGATTGCTGACTTTATTTTTAGGTCTCTCGGTGTGAAACCAAGCAACACCGTCATGTAGAGAGAGAGTCTACTTGGGCCACCACTTCCGTCATTCGTGCTCACGGGAAAAGGTGCGAGTGACCTTTGGTTATGAAAACCGCACACTGCAGCAGCCCTATAGCAGAAGAGAGAAAAGAGGTGGTCGGAGGATAAGGTGGTTTTAGGAGAAGGGAATTCTTGCAGGTTATCCATGCGTTCCTCTAAAGGTGTTTGCACCCCCTTGAAGCACTAGGAGAAATGTGGCCACAATATTCAAAGATTGAGGGCTTGAGTTGGGAATACAGGTCATATATTTTTTTCTTGAGAAGCATCATTGCGGTTATCCTATGTGACACATGACCAACCGCAGTGTATGTGGACACTGCGTGTGTGTCATTACACGACGAAGCGGATTGAACGGGAGCTTCTTTCATCGTGTGTCCAGTTCAAAAAGGAGGATAAGTGTAAAAATGTTTTACGTCCGTCCGCTGACGATTTGTTTTCCCTGTGTGTAATTCGCTGTTGCGTGAAATAAGCTGGATTTGTCTGCCTGGAAAAACCGACGTTGTAGAAAAAGGGCAAGCCACATGTTCTGCTTTGTAAGTATCTGACAGTAATGCTACTGGTTCTGGCACAATGGCGCTACCTTACCTCTCTTCTCCTCCTCGGTGCTGCTTCGGCTTAAAGGGTGGGAGGGGAATAACACGCATTTTGGCCCCCATCGAAACATCAAGACGCATTATTAAGCGACACTGTACTCGATGATGCATAGTTCATATCTGTTAACGAGGCCATTCATTCCCGATTTTGGGCGTACAAGGACCTCCGTACATCAATCAACAGTCTCCACCATGTACTCCCTGAAGAGGAAAAAAAATATGCTATTATAGAAGGTGGCATCTATAGATGAAACGTAGCGTTGGAAATAAGTGCAGCGTCCACCTATCAATGCACACTGCGCGAACTGCGGTGCGCACTCGATTGCGTTTGTAGCAGGTTCCACATATAAATCCTTTCAACAAAACGCGGTGTTTCCTTAGCTCCGTCGAAGGTGCTATTTTGAGACCCAGGTCACGCTTCCGTCAGGCCTTGCCCTGTGATCAGCGTTCAAACAACACTCGAAACTTCATGATGGCACTTTACAAGTTGGAGGGTCCGCAGCGTCAGTCGGGCGCCATTTCGTGACTCGGCTATCAAGGTGGTCAGTAATCAGTGGGGGCTGTTGGAGGCAGAGGATCCTTATGCTTTGCTGCCATCCTTCATGCAGACAGCCGGAGAAACATTCCCTGACGGCGTTGGGATCAAAAGCCTCTTATATGTACTTGGTGCAAAGGTCAAGTCTCATTCCTATTTGCTCTAGGGTTGTGACCTCGCTGCAGGGGGAAAAGAGTCAACAGGAGGATGTCTTTTTGGACGTCGCACTCGGATGACCCTTCCTTGAAGATGAGGAGGGGGGGTGGCATTAGCATGGGAAATGACGAGACGTGTCATGGCCTCGCACATCCTTACCCAGGCGATGGTAATTTACGGCCGAATCATTACGTCATTGTTGGAAGGTGCTGTGGTAATTAGCGGTCGTTGCCGGAGAGGAACTTTGTAAGGTTTTTTTTTCTCTCTCCCTCTTTGTTGGACGGAGGACGGACTCTGAATGGGGATGACCCCAAACGTCTATTTATTAACCCTTGCACGCTCCGCGAAATGCGCGCGTAATTATGCAGAGGTTGCATTGTTGGGAGGCGACCATTCCTTTTTCTTCGTTTCCTTGTCGCGCTTCGAAGGGTTGGGAATATGATGAATGTGGGTGGGGACATTGAATCGCCAAGTGCGATATGATTCAAACCTACTCGAGTAAGTGGCCATTGTTGCCTCATTATTGTTGTCGCCAGGTATTTTGGCTAATAACAATAATTTAGCTTAGGAAAGGGTTGGGTTGACAGCTCTAATAACATACATTTTTCCCCCCTAAAATGGCATATAGTTCCGTGCTTCGGGTATTAAATATGTTTATACGAATTTTTGATTTAAGTGAAGGAGACGTGTAAGACAGATGCGGATTGGCCTATGAGCTCTCGTTATAAAGCGTTTATATCTTTATTTGGAGAGGAGTCGCGACTCGAATCGGAACAAATGAATGGACCTTAATCCCGCGACTAATGCGCTTTACTATACGTCGCTGGTTGGGAGATATTGCTAGTGACATCAACTAATGCGATGGTCAGTCTTTACCCAGCGGGTGCTAGTCTTGCTCCGTATGAAGACACTGACAAGTTGTGGGCATTTCGTAAGCAGATTAGCCCGATCCCCCCAACAATATGTTTAATGATGTTTTCCAGTCGCCATTTTAATTCAGTGCTCCTTTTTATAAAACGCCTGTCAGAATTCAGATTTGTTTCTATTTTTTTCTCTCCTCCTCCTTACCTCTTGTTTAATCCACCCTCACGAAGTCGTATACGCATATAGCCCTTTTCACCTCTCAACATTCCTCAAGTCACAGCCAGAAGGAAGTTTTTGGCTCCTAACAAAAAAAAAAAAAAAAAAGAAGCAAGAGGTCCATTCCAAACTGACAGTTCCCCCCTTTGCGAGCGTGTCACCATTCGTACAGGTGTAGACGTGCGCCACAAGAGTCTCATTTACCTGTCCCATTTCTCCAGCTTGAAAACGTATCATATTCACCGTAGAGTTCACCACTGGACTATTCAACTTCCGTCCTGCCTCTTGCAAGGTGTCAATTAGAAGGTATGTCCTGTTGCACATTTTTTTAAAGATTCCTGAATTTTATTGCTGCAAATCTTGGCCTGAATCTTTGGCATCAAAATGGCTATAAAACTACCAGGCCAACTCCAGGATACAAGGTGGCCTTAAACTGTGTCGTACTGTCAGAACAATGGCAGTAGTTATCTTCATGTACGAAAATTTGCATTACGTAGTAGGGTTATTTTCTCCGGTAAGGATGTCGTGACCCTGGATGAACCGCCCTTCATCTGCAGTGGCCATGCATCTCTCGGTAGTGCCGGTCTCGCATGGGTAGCTGTTGCCTCATCGCGTGTGCCTGGCAAAAAGAAAAGTCAAAGTGCAGATCCCCTCAGCCAAGTCACGGGTCACTTCTTCGGGGTCATGCCTTGTGGGCTCCCATCCTTACACGTACGACCTTATTTGCAAAAATGCTGTGCTCCGAGGAACCAGATAATATTGTCCGTGTGTATGTAGCCAGATGCTATCACTCACGTGCTTATGAGGAGAATAGTAATTGCACAGTCCACGTCCATAAAGCACAGCTGCAGTGTTTTCTATAATGAATTTGGCGATGATGCCGTCATAAAAGTGAAAATTGCAAATCATGTGCAGGAGCGTGAAAGGACCGTACTTTTTTTTCTCTCTCTCTCTCTCTTCTCCAAACGATGAAAACAGTCATCCCAGGTAACCTAAGAGGGTCGTCGTGGGGTCATACGACGTAAAGTTGTCGTGACATGCCTCCGAGGCGGCTTTGGAGGGGATATGATGATGGCTGGAAGTAAAAAGAGACGATTGCCTTCCGAAAATTTGAAGCTGAGCCGCCTCGCACGGCTTGTTCGAGTATTTCCAGTCCTTACCCGTTCATGTGCTGTACAGTCATGGAAGCGGGGGATTGAGGTTTTCTCATCACGAAACGAAGGTAGGCAGACTGGTTATCAGAGAAAAGAGCGGAGGGGGTTTACCAGGTGCTGCCCAGGCAGATCGGGGGTAAAACTGCAAAAGTCGTCTGATGCGAGTTGCTCCCGGGTCAGAAAGGTCAAGGGCCATAAAACAGCGGGTCTGTCGCACGCAATCGTTGTGCCTTCACTTGTACCTCTTTTATTTGCGATGTCGCGCAATCTACGAGGACTACTAAACGTAATCTCTGGGGCATGAGCTGATTATTACGAAGCTAGCGAAAATTGATAAAATTATTTGGGACAGAAGGATTGAAAAGGAGTTCTAGCTACTTCCAATATAATTATGAGTTCAAAATGTTGACAAACTGGTCAAAACATTTACGGTAAATCTGGAGAAATTGATTTGACATATTTGTACTAATCATGGATTTTCCCAATATCTTCCTGAATTATTAAAAAATTATATGTCAATCCATCTCATATTAGCACCTATGAGCTCATAAAGGTAACTGTTTAATTATGTAATAAATATCTATCCCTATCAGAGTCCAGGGGAATTTCTAAGAGGAGGAGAATCCAGTGGGTGATATATCACTCTTGTAATGAACAGTAAGCATGAGATGAACTATTCTGCAGCATCACTCATGTTCATACGCGAGAGTGTAATGACGACATTAACTGTGCACGTGAGGGAGAGAAATTTCTAATTACCAAGTAATTAACGGATTATATACTGGACACCGCCGCCTTCAAACCTTACCTGTAACGTAACCGATTGTGCCGCATGCCCCCCCTCCTTATAACACAGGTTCTGTTTTTGTTCCAATAATTGCGTGTCGAATATCTATTAGGCCGAGTACACCGACTGGTAGGCCAGGTCTATATAAACTCCAGGATTCGAGTTTTCTGCATTAGGGCTGCTTCAACGGCGGAATAAACGGAACCGAGGCCACTAAATTTTTCCTGCCCAACAATTTCGCATGGCATGATCATGCCGATCCTATCAGGTTTGTCCATAAATATTAGCAATTGATCCATCGATCACACAGCATTCGCCTTTCTACTGGTGGCATCCCTTTCAGTTTCAATTAAATTTCGAGCTTATTCATTTTGAAAAAAAATTACTGGAAGTCTGCGGTGTGGCCACTTGTTTCTTGATTCAGTGTGGTGTGTGCATGTGTGTGTGTGGGCTGGAGCAGTGGAGCTGAGCTGTATTTCCTTCCTTCACGCCTGTTAATCCTGAGCTCACTGCATGCATGGCCTTGCTAGCCCTGTCAGGTCAAGGCTGCAGTATCTTTTGACCAAAAGAGCAGGAAACGAGGAATATTTCCCATGAGTGATCGTTTCTGTTTCCCCATGAGGGAACATCCTTGGAAAAATACATTTTTTGACAAGACCTGAAATTCTCTTTGGAAACAGTGTAGACTGTCAGTGTGAGTGTGTAATTATTAAATTCTGCATACATTTGATGTGCATGTCATACCAAGCATCTCAGGTCGCGTGTCATCTTCTGCAGCTTCCCTCATGCAACTCACTGTGTTGCAAACAAAAAAAAAAATTTGCAAATTTTTTTATCTTATCTACCCACCGCACTGCTGACAAGGCATCATCTTGAACGCTAGCGTGCACAATTCACAAGGCATGCCGATAAATCAATGCGGCAACGACTCGATTCGCACAATAAATCGAGTGTCCAGAACGCCTGGAATGTGAAGAATCCTCCCATAACCAAAGCTGCGCTATGTGTCGGAGGTAAAAGCGATAATTGAGACACAAGTCATGCCGTGTGGATAGGGGAGGACCTGTCCAATGCCGACTTCTCGATAAGAACTGATCAATTACTAGTAGGCAATCCCGACTCGTTGTGGGGAAATCAGTTTGTCCCCATGCCTGGAGTGTCAAACTCTAGGCACGCACGTTTTTCTGCTAGTTTTTCCGTCCAACTTGGGGGTCGGGTCAGAGATTCTCGTTGCGATTTCGTTTGATGTATAAATCTCCAACCCTCTTTTGCTGCGGATGAATGGTAATCGGCCACACGCGTAGATGGCAGCAATTAAAAAAGCTAAAACCCCACGGATATGCAACCAACACTAATGAGACTGGACATTTGGAATTCATGTGTCGCATCTGGGAATGGAAATTGGTCTAGTTGTTTGTTAGTTTAATTTTATTAGTTGCATTTAAAGCGTGGGAAGCTTGCGTTTCTTTTCCACAAATTTCTTACAAGTTATTATTTATTCAAGACACCGCAGGGCCTTGGAGAAAAAAAACGCACATAAATAATCACGTCACAATAGCATCTTTGCATGCTTATTCCCATCCAATCGCAAAGCAGGAAAAACATTTTTTTTCTAACAAGTGACCCAAGCTTTTTGCCCATCCATACCTGGGTGGCGTGTAGGTGGGCCTATCCTTCTTTCTTCGCAGTGTGGGCATTAATCCCCCCATCCAGCCTCCCTGGTCCATCTTGATTCCTCCTAGAGAGAGCCGTCCCCTCCAGGATATGATTTGTGATTGTGGCCCCGGGGCGGGAATCAGGCGGCCTTATCTCGCAGCAGCCGTCAGCTGGGAGAAAGCAGGGGCCAGAGAAGCCGTACCATTTGAAAGCCTGCCAGGCTCCATCATGCTCGAGCCTTGACCTTCGACCTCACCGGTCGCCTTTGGTCCAGGTGAGGGATGCGCAATGTATGATGTCACCTGATGGCAGGATCTTAACCCTCTGGTGTAGTCAGAGGTTGTATCAATTCAAAATTTGAATACGCAATTGAAATAATGGTACTGTATACGTCTGATGACGCCGGCTGTAAAAAGGACAAGGATTAGTTGAAATACATTTCGTGATCATGTTACGACAACCAAATGGCGTGAAATGGCGTAAATAATCCCGGCCCTTAGATTCCATGCTGTGAAATTAATACCCAGGCACATGAAAGAATATGTTCCCATATGTCATGCCGAAATGTAATACTTTTGACTAAGAAAAAAAAGGTCAGGTTTTATCAATTCAAATTAGACAAAATTTATGGTTATGTACAGTAAATACTATATGTAATCTCGACTTAATATGTCCATGCAACCGGGTATGTTCGCACCTGTTAAATAATTAACGGAATCAGCGGTCTTATTTCGACTTGTTTATTGCCCCTCCGTGGTATTTGGTCGAGTTAGCAAGCTAGCGTAATAAAATCTGGCAATAGTCGCTAGCTCGGAATGAGGAAGAAAATGTGTGGGACGGAACCAGTACCAGAGAGACCTTTGCCATTAACCAAACCGCTTCCAAAGGGTAGGTAATCCACAGATTAGCGCCGATTCCCTGCAATTTTTCTTAATTCCTTGTTTTTCATTACGAGAGCCGTGGCAATAAATCTGCGCGTCCATCATGGCGTCTTTGCTCCAGATAAGGTGTGGCCGAGAGCATCAGGCAGCCAGCGCCTCGGGGCCGGTCAGTGGCGTTTCCACACATTAAAGCCAGCCCTGGATATGGAGAAAAAGTGAACGGTGCACCATATCAATCACATGGGGCTCCCGGAAAACCAGAAGGGCGTTAGGCTGTAGGAGGTGCCCCTTTGGCCGCAAAACTGGACCGGCTTTGCCCCTAAGGAACATGGCAACCGGACTGCGAATCGCCGGATTATCTCGGGCTAATCCAGGGTTAATTTGCGTATGTGTTCGTCTGAGTATATATGCAGATGTGTGTCCGCATTGCCGGTTGCGGTACGTGATGAACGGTGCTAAAGGGTCAGAGGTCGGACGGGTGACAAATGTTACATTCGGCCACTTGATGACGTTTATGGCCGATGACTTCTAATATTAGTCGGACGGTGTGTATAATGACGTTTCCGCATAATGAAGGAGTGTCGCTTGTACATCTGTGCGGTTTTCTGTCACGAGATACCCCTGCGAAACGTTTTACAAGCCGCCTGAGCTATTGCCCACTGGGATGTGAAAGGATGGATGGGAATGTGTGGAGGAGATGCTAATGTGTGCTGGGCGTATAAAGGTGATGTTATCCAAACGGAATTGAAATTCCTCAAGCGCGGACCAGAAATATTTTTATTTACATTTTTTTTTGCATATATGCTGTTAGAGACTTTTTGACCTCAGATTATTCCGAGCCGCTTTTAATAGTACGAATAACTGCACTATCACGTAATTTGCCATGCGAATTCTTTTTGCACATCGTTATGACAGCCGGGAATTTTTTACGCGTTGATCGCATATACTGCAAGAGGTCATTTCATACACTCCTTTTAACGCCAGTATATTTCTCCTTGGCCTTTGAAGGAACCGCTATGATTTGAATTTAAAGCGACGTGCCAAGGAAGGTCACGTGTAATCCATCCGTATCAAATTCGCGGAGTAATAGATAGGTTAGATTACGCCTTGTGTGATTTTTTGATTAAAGCTGACCTTCTAAGGTCGTCTTGGCTTACCTTCGAGGGGAGAGAAATATGTTAAATGGGTGTGCCGCACCTGTGCGATTGCTTCTGATAGGCCCGAGCATTTTTCTTATTCGTAAAATTAATTCGAATTGAATGGAGCATAGCCAGATGCGATTTATTATTTAACCTGGAGTGCCGGAAATTGCAGGTTTATAAACTAATTGCACGGTGCATTGATTCAGTTTGATCGGTGCCTTTGCAACTTCCTCCTAAAATGTGTCGTAAAACCCAAACCAGTCGCAAGTATTGGCTATATATTGTGAAGAGAAAAAAACAAAACCAGAAGCATCCTAAGGCTCTATAATTTTGAAGGTGATAATTCTCTTCTGTGACTTTAGTAGAGGTCAGGTTCGTTGGAATCCACCACCCACGTCGTACCCGCAAAAAAAAACAACCATTGCTCAGTTTACAGCAGCAATCCTACGGAAAATGATTCTAAGCTCTATGGTTACGGCGGCTTTGTTTTAACGACCAATACCATTGGACCATCTGTGACCATAGAGAGGACCTTTTTGCCCAAGTTTGGAGGATTGCTTTTTTTGAAGAGGGATAATTGTCACTTATAAGGGTGAAGACAAGGGGAGTTTTATTTCCATTGGAAAAAAATAGAAGGAAAAGGAATCTAATTTGAAATTTACAATCTATGATCAGTCCCATTTCCTACAATAAAATGAATTCTACTGGAAAAAAAGACTAACCGGACGGCATTGAGAATTTTATCTTGGAGAATAAGTGCAATAGTTGGCAGTTCGGATCAAACTTTGTTTTTTAAAAGAAAAATACTGGTTGTTTGGGAACATGGAGATTGAAGGATGCGAGGCTTCCAATTGTTACGGTATGATTCAAATCACATCGCAGTTTGACACCGCTTATTAAACCGGTACGCTTTATATGTTCGCGAGAAAACGGTAAAAATGTGTGAGAAAAATAATCCTTCTTCTATTAATTCAGAAGGCAGGCAACATTTAATTTTCTGGCATTACGTTGGGCAGATATTCCCAAGGATAAAGATTGAAAAGCGACGTATTTTCACATGAAAATGAGCTTAGTTTAAGAATGCAATTTATAACCTAACAATGCAATGCCGAATTGTTCACCTGTATATTATCGGCTATATTACATAGACTCCAAGTTGAAATATGTAATTTGATCCTGTTAGAACTACGTCACAAGCTATGCACGATCTTCTAAGCTCGATGATTGAGAACCTCAATTTTTTGATAGTTTTAATTACTATTCTCCAACTGGTTGTTCTGTGATGGAGCCGCCCACACCGCAGGATACTCACGACCTCAGGTACTGCAGATTTTGTTAAGGATCCTCAAAAGGTAACGTAGTTGTGTACATATCCGCTGGCTGAGGGTGGAGATTGCTCTATGAAGACATTTTTATGACACGAGAAGCAGCCATTTTCCCCCAAATTTGTGAAAGAAGCTGAGGGCAGTTTGTATAACGATTGGTCAGTTCGGCTTGATTGCCCCTGCTCCAACTGGCTTCTGCCTTGTAATTTTCCGCGGAAATCGGCAACCTGCTAGCAAACACGCCCTAATGAAAATTACGACGAGCAAACTTTCCACTCCCTTTGGTTATACACAAAAAGGAGAGGCCGATTTCCGGTCCACTTTGCGCAAAAGATAATCACATGTATGTAATTTCTGCACGTCATCAGCAGGATTTTTGCTTGATACTTGCTTTTTTTGAGGGCAAGAAAGGGTGGGAAAGAAATGGAGATGGAAAACAATGCTGTGGCGTCCATCAAAAAAGTAGGAAGCATCGGTTTGGTCTCCGAGGTCGCAAGACGTATTGTCTTGCCTTGCGCTACTGATTGTTGTATTTTTTTTTCAGGAGAAAAATCATTGTTTTTAACTGACGGAATGGCATCCTTCAGACTAAAATGTGCCTGCCACCGTTACCATTGTCTCGTTGACTGATAAACGCGATTGGTATGACATGAGCTTTCAACCAAGTATTCTGGCCAAAAGAGTTTGGAATCCGTCCAGAAAGTCAAAAGATCCGATGCATTTAAAGTGGGCGGGTACCGAGACATTGAGTTATTACGCGTAGATATAAACATATTGTTAGTCAGCCCAGTCCAGCAAGAGATATGAACCGAAATATATTGCTTCGTTTTGCATATGTGTCGAGGCTTTCCTTGCCACACATGTCACCCAGCCGTTATTCGTCAATTCGCACTATCATATCTTATAGTCGTACAACAGTCTTCCTGCCAACCTTGGCAAATTTGGTGCCCCTTGCCCTATACCCTTGCAAGGACTGCTCCCGTTAATTTTTTTTTACCTGACCTTTTTTTTTTTTTACCTGTGGGAGGAGGTTACTTGCCAACATTCCAACAATCGATGCCAAAAACAGAGACCGTGTAGATTTTCGATCCGATACGAGTGGCCACCTTTCGAAAAAGAAAGGGTGCACCTTTTGGCCTCTAAGTAATCGTGGCTATCTAACGTGCGATACCATGGATGTTGGAATGACACAGAAAATGCTGGACCGTTATTGCGTGCTCGGGTCTCCGAAGTTTGGAAGAAAGAAAAAAATAAGTGAGAGGCGGAGCTCGAAATGAAGGGTTGTTATATTGCATTTCCGCTCCGTTTGTTCACACGGGTGATAAAACTCTGATGGATTGGCGAGAAGAAATGCGTACAAAGTGTCGCCCCCGGCTACAGGGTGTTTCAAAAATTGTCCACCCTGTATTTTTTAAAAAAATAGACCCCAAAACCTGTCGTTCCAGTTAAGCGTCATAACTGCTCCTGTTAGATCGTTTGGGCTTGTGTAGGCAAAGTACAAGTCCTGTTCTCTGAAGGATTATTGCCTGACCCTCGATCCCAACCCATCCCACCCAATGTCTGGTTTTGTCAAACGGCTCCCTGATCTCATTTTTAAACAAGTCTAATTATTGAAGGTTGAGTTACGACAATGCATATTATTATTTCTCTAGGTTTTCCCCCCAAATTATATCCTCTCAGCGGTTTAATAATGCATCGCAGGATACCAGATAGCCAAACGCTGTTTTTTTTGGTGTATTATCTAACAAACATTTAAGGAAGTTATCTGGACACGCCGGAATCAACGGGGGAGTAGGCAACTAATTTTTATCTGACGTTTTAACGGGTGCGTCCTAATCGGCCATGAAATTGTCATGGGATTTCCGTGAGTTTTATGCTGCTCTGTGTAGACTTCGGAATGCCAGGCCGCCATGCAGCTCGACGTGAAAAATCTTGTATTCAAGCAATTCCCGTAGACTCGAAGCAATTTTGATGTCACCGCCGGTCGGAACAACGTGGACAAAACAACTCAATCAAAATGTGCCGACGGGGATAACATCGGACTCCATTCGGTTTCTACAAAATACAGGCGCAATGAATGTAAAAGAGCGTATAAAGTTCGGGGAGAAATGGCTTTTCAAACGCGCGGCTTGCTGCCTCACAAGGACAAAACAGGTTGGCGGGGTCGGACCAACAAGGACCAAGCCGGTAGTTGGAGGCTCGACAGATCCGGAGGTCACTTTGGCCTCAAATGTGACTGGAATAAGGAGATATGTCACCCTGGTTCGCAGTTGAAATCGATACACAAAAAGCGCCGCGTGGTCTTCTATCCAGCTGGGATTTTGACAATACAAAGTGCGCCAACTTCACAAAAATATAGGCTGGATCGGAAATGTATGCACACTGCAAGAGAGTGAACGCTTTCTTTTCTTTTAGACCAAAAAAAAAAATGTGACGGAATAACATATGCGGTTGTTGATGCACAATTCTGACATGTGATGCAAGATAAAAACAAACGTTTTATAACGAGTTGTCCAGGTGGTCGACCGTATTTTGAAAGCAGCACTTGCAGATTAGCCAGACAGTCTAACGTTTCAGCCTCACCCAGATTCCTTGATAATAGCTACATTAAGAGGAGGGCTCTTTTTTGGTAGGATCGTGTGTGAGTATGTTCTGCTAATGTGCATCTGACGTGGGTGGGGCTGGAAACAATTCGGAGGTGAATGGCTGGCTGCTGCATGAGAAGAGAGATGCGCAAGTTTCGCAATGGTGCTGGTTTAATTTGTTGGCGTAACGGAGCGGCAATGCGGCGAGACGACCTCCGGAGTCACATGAGAAGATGATGGTTACAGCGCTTCTAAGGCGTGGCAACAATGCGACAACAATAAGTGAGATTTTCATGTCGCCCATTTCTGCTAATTTTGTTGCATTTTCTGCGTAACTTTTCTCGTGAAGATGTCCTCGTTGCTTTTTTTCCTTGCCAGAATAAATTTCTAGGGTTCTTTGTAAACGCGGAAAGCTGTAAGAAAAGTCATTGACTCACGGCCTTGGCGCTACAATACAGTAGTTCAGGGTAATAAAACGATGGGACCTGGGCAACAAAGGTTCCTCCAAGGTAAGACTGATACAATATTCATGCCCAGAGCATTCCAAGGGCTATTAACATTTTTTTTTGTTCAGGTTTAGGAACGAGACCTGCTGTTGACCTGACCCACCTGCTTGCCCTTCAACCATCCCTTTCTATCAACCCCTTCTCTACATACATAAAATGTGATAGATCCAGTTTGGGAGCCGATGTTTATCGCCTGAAGTGATACCATAAATCATTCCGTTTTGATTTACGGCAGAGGCCGATTGATTACCGCTCATCTCTATTCAGAATACAAATTTCGGTGATTGAGATTCTGTTAGACGCGAGCAGCATCATGATTTCGATACCTTACTGGAACTACAAGAAATTTATCGGGCAATTTTTTGGCTAGTTTTTGAATTAATACGCGAGAGGTCTTTGTCTCGAAATTTACGGCCCGGGTTTTTTTTCTGGGGGGGTTAAATTGTAAGCATTTTTCAACGCCAGCATCACCAACTGGCGTAAAACTTTGTGGTTACATTGCCTAATGGTGCCATTTCTTGCAGCCTTGGGCGACTCCTTTTTTTCCATTTTCTTGAAAGACTCTTCAGGGATGAGAAAAAAATTAGAGGAGAGGCTGTGACAATGGCAATATATGACCCTGCATTACATGGGGGAAGGTTGACCCAAGCCGTTGTTGGTTGCTATATAGTCGACAGACATGTTTTACAGGCTGAACTTTGGTTCTGTTTTGACGTGGGGGGGATGGCGGTGGTTCAAAATTAACTAACAACAAAAGGTTGTATATCAGGATAGAAGGGTCGATAAAGTCTGGGTAACGTTTTCATTTCGGTTAAGTTCAAGTGCTAATGACCACTGGAGGATTTGAAGAAAAAAAATAAAGGTCAAGAAGGAAGCGAAAGGCGTCGTGTTTATAGAGGCGTATATCTCGGTATTCATTAGCATCAACGGATATTGTACGTGTGCAAAAACCGGCTGCTGGTGGCAGTATAATATGCTGGGAGAGCGATTAAACCTTTGCACTTTTTACACACACACGAGGGATGCAAATGATAAAATTGTGTGACGACTTATTTCTGCCAGAATGTTGTATGATGCAGCAAAATAATTCATTCATAATCATACGGAAAATTTTGCAGAATTGCTCCAAGCTGTGTTGGATGAGAAAAAAACATGATTTGTGTGTATAATCTAAGATTTCTTTCTTAATTTGAATTCGTGCAACCGGCCATATTAGCAGGTGTAAATTAGTTTGCCATATCACCAGGTGCAACTTAAGTATCCCGAAAAGTTGTTTTTTCCTTCCAAGGTGCCAATTTCTTTCGCAGCCAATTTGAAAAACAGGCTTGGACCAATCTTTCCAGGAAAATTATCAGAATTCCCTTCCCCATTAAAAGCAAGCATGGAATGCAACCTGGTGTCACACATCCAATAGTTTTCCAAAAACCCGCGTGAAAACTTGCCCTTGTTAAGACCTGACCATATCAAGATTCGGATTTATTGACTGACAAGGTCATACCTTCCACCTTCAGACTTTCCCTCTGGAATTGGTTCATTTCCCAAACTTTTTTCCCCCAATATTAAATCAACGAGGAAAAACCTGTTAACCGCTAAAAAGAGAGGTTCACCAAAAAAAAATATAGGTGAGGTCCCATCCCTCTCGGAAGTCACCTTGCTACTCTGGGCGGTGTCAATTTAGACGTTCATTTGGAATGCATGAGCTGCTTGCCACTTTTTGTCCCAAGTGTCACGGTAAGGGAGAATATATCGTAGGTTGGAAGGTTGGGTTTCCATAAGATGTGGAGGGGGACAGAGAAAAAAAATATCATTACTGCAATATTGCTACGGTGTGAAATGCGTGCTAATGATGTTTTATACCTTCGCTGTTCTTGTTGTCGTGATCGCCATATTTATGGCTGTTTATTTAATATGTGCCTGGTTCATGTCGACATGAAATATTTGACTGGTTTTGCCCTGCCGGTGGCTACCGTGCTTACACTTTGTGTAGGGTGTAAGATTTTTGTGTTAAACACAACCGATAGTTAACAGACCCAACGGCAAGTAGGAGAAAGTCTATGACAGTTGTTACGAGAAAAAAAAATGAGTTGCGTGGTATACATGCGTGATCCCGTTTCACAAGACTGACCCGTTTTTGTTGGGAGGGGTCATGTTAGAGTAACCTTTCTCGCTGCTGGAGGTGACCGAGGAAGTGGTCACACCTTGGCACTTTTTTTTTCTGGGTTTTCTGGTCTGCAAAAGCTGATTTGCGACTTCCCAAGGAGCCATTGAAATTCTGCCGGGGCATTACTCTAATGAAATGTACTTGCAGAGAAGATGCATGATTCAGGATGTTTGGAGTGTCCTTTTGCAGAAAAGTAGCAAGGAGTAGCCGTTGACAAGAAATTCGGATTTATTGCAGCTTTTCCTACGAAATTCGCCATTTTTTTACACATTTTGTCCAGCAGGTTTTGACCAATATAAAAAAATACCATTCGTTTGCTTAGACTTGTGTGCTTGCATGTACAAGAGAATTTTTGCTGTAGAGTGCATAATAATTATTGGCGGCGAGTGCTGTGACCTTACAACACGAAAGTAATAAAGTGGGAGAAAAACCGAGCTCGTGTAAATATTCAGGTAATCAGACTCCAAATCATCGGGTTGAAGGGGCGAGGTGATCGAAAAATTGATCCAGTAGCCTTTCGGTTAATGCTTTTTTTTCTGGTCATAAAGGATATGGCCAAAAGTATGCATAATCTCGCGATTCTAAGGCTGTAAAGTGATAAAGGCCAGATAGGTAAAAAAAATGGGTACTGTTTCCCTAAGGCCAGAAACGAGTATAATAATAATAAATCATGCAGCAGGTGGCGATTATCATATTTACTCCGTAGCATATTAATAACGCAGTCGGCTGGAATTTTGATTCTCTTTGATTCGGAAATGAAAGTCTACTGTGAAACGCAGCACGTGTTCGCACTTCACATGAATGTTGTAAAAAAAATATGTGGACAGTCGGTCCACATGTAGTGTTGAAATATTAAAATTTGGTAACTGCTTATTAGTGCTCATAACTGAAATTAAAGCCTTCGTGGCCAGCTTATTTTATTGGCTTTGAAAAGGAAGGGTGCTGGTGCATACCTCCAGTTCATGTGAGTTTGGGTCAGAAAAATTGTAAATCCGACCAGATACCGTACAGCACACTGCAGTGCAGGGGGTGAAATTGAACGGTACCACCATAAATCCCCATCTCTTTGGCATCAAGGATGTGGCCAAGAGCAATGCAACAAGTGCACCAAGCAGTGGATTTATGGGCACGAAAATCCTGGATCCCGTCCGCTTTGTAGGTAGCTGGTGAGTGGGACATGATGAGCGAGCCAGGGGTGTTGGCAGGCACGGTTGAGTGGACAGGGCGGCCATGCAGGCCATTGCTCGGTGATGAACTTCTGACCACTGCAGCTTGTGCTTGCTACCACCAATGGGCGAGGCCAAGCTGCTCCAGATCCGCAAGACAAGACGCGCAGATTACATGCATTTCATACGTGGAAAAAAAACAGTCCGGTTGCTGGTGTGAACAATCCATGGAGCGTAGGCGGTGCATAGCCCAGCCTGTCTGGGGGTCAGACCAAGAACGGAAGGTTGCAAGAAGTGCCATGTACTGTTAAGAGCCAACTTTCTTTGCACGCCGCCATGGATGAGGAGATAAGAGATAAAGTATTCGCGTGCTGCAATTGCAGTGTAGACAAGCGTGTTTTTTGAGTGGGGGAGGCTGACGATTGTAATGCAGGGTGACACACTACAAGCCAGCGAAAGTTAGACATTGCGGTAACAAACGATGCTTTACGAGGTGGAAATTAATTTGTAAATTCGGTTAGCCGAACGGCACAGATAACAGAGTGAATGACACACGCGACACTAGAAATGAAACACTGCAGATCAGTTAAGAACCCCCTCTGCAATAAAACGACACTCACCAGTATATGGTTAATGGCAAGCGTCTAATTGCCACTGAGGAAGTCTGACTGGACCCCCGACTTATGATGCTAGATAACACAGTTGATTTGCGAAGCAATAGAGAGGGCTGTGGGAAAAGGGCGGATGCCTCCGTCTTAGGCTTCCCCTAGTGGAGCTCCCTGCCGCCGTCGTTAATTGCTTCCGAAGACACCGTGATTGGAGATAGGCAGGTTTGATTCATGGCCGCCCTCACGCTGCTGGCCCTCTCCATTTACCTGCTGATGCAGGTAGTGACATTCATGTATAGGGTTGGGACGATAAATATTTTTGGGACTAAAATATGCTCAAAATGAATGGAACGTCCGGCACCTTTTTGTATATCCTGAAGAATGCTGGTCTTCCGAGTTTTGCGGGTTTCCTCTTTTTCGGCATGGTTGGGCGTAGATAAAAAGGCGGGGTCAGCCCTGGAAAAGATGAGAAGTAGAAGAAGCGAGAGCTAGGTTGGGTGGGTTGCCTCAGGGGCGGCCGTTCTGCTCGTGCTGCTGCCACAACCTCTTCCGGATATCAAAACGAGTGAGTGCCTGCCTGCTGGCTGCTCCTGATCTCCTTTGCTCAGTTTTTTTGCTATTATTCCGGTGGAATCTGATAGCAGATATGCCCAACTATAGAAAAAAATAAAATAAAAGGTCAAACCTTGAAATACGCATGTAACTCCATGTGTTGTCTGGAGAAGAAAAATGTCATGTCGTCATTATGGGGGCGATGCATATCGTTGCGGATAACAATCACGCAGGCTATTACAGTTATGCGTTATAAATATTTATGGTGTTCCCCTCAGTATGTGGAAACTCATAAATTGCAATCTGCGCCCTGAAGTCCTTCTTCCGTCAAGGTAGGTTCAGAATAAAAAAGTAGACACGTTTCATTGCTAATGTAAGGACCGGATATTTTTTTTTCGGGAATCCACACCTGTCGATTCTACATGAAAACAAAGAAATTTTTGACCACCCCTCTTACCACACCCCACTTTTTTTTCCACCATACCCTCTAACCCTTTTTTTTCTTCTCCATCTTGTAAGACGTGTACGGCCGAGTGGCAGAGCAGCGGACGAGATAAGGCGGGGCTGAACTTTTCGTGAACAGCATTCGGAACCCCCCCTCTTTTCCCCACCTTCACCTCCTTCTTGTACCCTCTCTACCTTTCCTTTTTTCTCCCCAACAAGCCAACCCAAACCGACGGGGGTCAGCCGGGAGGAGCAACCCCGAACAACCTGGCAATTACCCTTGCCGATGACAAAAAATGGAGCAGTGACGGCTGGGAGAATTTAGAAGTAGCTCGGGGGTCATTCCTCCTCCCAAACTCTCGCCCCTTAATCTAAGAGATTGGAGGTCACTGGCTCGTGACCCGGAGTCAAGGGTGGGCCACCCAAATTGGATTCGAGGCTAAAGAATTTTTTTCTGAAAAAAAAATTTGGTGCCGGATCAAGCCTATAGAAAATACTTCTCACTCTTAAATATTGCACGGTTCGATGACAGTGCCATTAGCGGATAATTGATGTAATTCCGTTCGTATAACCCGGTCTGGTCCGGAAAAACGTGACGTAAATGTCCTAGGTGCTGTTCTTGATGGGACTGCACTGTATGACAACACAAAAAAAAATTTGCGGTGTTAGTATGCAGGGTCAGTGTGGGGATCCCGTGCAGTGGAATGCAGACGCTGCGGATTTTACCATGCTCGAGTGATACGAATTTTTTAAAAGCAATGAAAAGACTTCCCGGCATCAACTTTGCCCCCCAAGGAAATGCAGCCAGTCTCTTTTATGCTGTCGTCAAGTCCTGATATTACGTCGCTGCATCTTTTAAGCCTGTTCGGATAGGCATGCAAATGGTCGTGATGGAAATGACCGAAACAAGCTCGTAATTTTTGTACTGACAACTGATTTTTTATTGCCCCCATAATTTCTCACATTGCTAAAATCTGGAATGAATTCCAATTAATGGAGGGCCTCCATATTGGAGTTCAATAGTATTCACCGTGAAAAATCTGCAAATTATGGACAATCTCCAATTACTGTATGTGTACAACAGTACCCACAGCATAACTTCTCAAAAAATGGATTAGGTGACCTCTCCCCTTCCACTCCACACCAGACACTACACCCTAGGGACCTACTAAGCGATCTGATTGGTGGAGCAGAAGGTGGGGGCGCCACCAATCAGGTCAGTGGGTATAGTGCGGTACAAAAGAAATGCTCATTTGAAACCCTATCTACAGTGTATGGCTTAACAGAGGTCGCAATATTTAGGACATGCCTTTTTATTGAGAAGTTAGGATGTGGGTACTGTAGGTATTCTCAATGCATAATGCAACATAATTTTTAAAAGTGTTAATATTACATAATTTGCATAATATGTACGCCTCCTGTGGCACCCATACGCGTATATGCGTGTATTAGAATTTTTGCACCACATATAACAAATTTTTCATAAATTTCATTATATTAATTTGCGTTCGCACAACTGACCATTTACAATAAAGGGGCCAACTATATGCACAAGTATTTAGAGTAAAGTGTATGTGATAACACCCCGGGGCATTACATGATATTCGATAACACAAAACGCCGCTCTAAATGTTACATCGGAAGATCTGGCCTCAATAACAGGAACAGTCCTACATTAGACCCCCTTTCAAAAAAAGTGTCTTAGATCGAGTAAAGCGGTCTCTGCTGGGGTAGTTTTTTTTACGACCGTGAATGTCAGCAACATTTTGTCTCCAGATCTCTCTCAAGAGCGTAGGTCCGCAGAGAGTTGAAACGTTGTGGAGCTGTAAAAGGAGGAGGATTCATTTTGCCACAAATTGCGCCCGGTGTTGAAAAGGGGCCTACGCCCTTTGGACGTGAGGCCCTGGGTAAATGATCCTGCGGGCAGGCCAGACCCGACCACCTACGCCTCATCATCATCCCATGGCTTAGCTCCATTGCACCAACCCCCAAGAAGAGACGGACTCTTGAGAGTAGCTGCCCGAATCGTGATGCGTATCAGTCAAGTCCTCCACCCAACGCAACTGGTTTTCTAGACTGAAACACCAGGCTCCCCCAAAAGATCTAAGGAGGAAACAACAACAAAAAAAAGTAAGACCCAAGTTACAATGGTGGAATCCCCTAAGAACTGGAGGGAAGAGAGATTGGTTCAGATGCGGATCTTGACTAGCATTGCCGTTCGGACGACAGTGTGATGATGATAGCCGTTTTTAAAGTAATTGTCTTCTGGTTTGAAACGGCGGTGAAAAGCAGTAAATGTGATGTTGCAGTGGGAGGGGGACACGAATTATAGAGAAACGCGAGATCATTCGCACCTTCTACGTCTTTTGTGCGGTAATGATGATTGTACCGGTTCATGCGAGGAAGTTGGTTGCAAAAGTGTGCTATCTGACTGTTTTTTTCTCTCTCTCATTTTTATTGGGGCGGCATGATGCACTACAGGATGGTCGTAAAGTTTGGAGAGAGAGAGAGAGAGAGAGAGAGCTTTCTGTACATTTTTAGGAGAAAATTGTCGATCACATCTCTGGCCGATAAGAAGGAATAAATCATTTAATCTCATTACTTGTACATTACAAACAAAATAGCAATATCAGAACATTTTAAATCGCCTGAGCTGCCGTCAGTTGCATCTGATTCAGTGAACGTATCAGATCTGGTAAAAATTGGGCAATTTAGTCTCACGTCGCAAATTAATTTTTCCTGATTTAACCGGAAACGGCCGTTAATTTTCCGCTTAATTATTGCAAGATGGTCACTGAGATCCTGATTTGAATAATCGTGTGGGCGATAAGACGACTATTGAAAGAAGACTGTGTAAATGATGAATAGCCTTTATCTGTATCTGCCCTTTAATTGCTTCATTCACTTGTAACACACGAGGAGAAGTAAAAAATAAGATCTCACGTTGAAGCATCAGTGTTGCTTCTCTTTTCCCCCACCCACTTTTCCACGTCGTCAGGAGTTAATTTGGTGGGGTGAGTGGAAGCTTTCACACCTGGCGTCCATCACCTTGGACATAGCTCCTTCTTGGCTGCTTCCTCCAGTATACATGGGGCTGGAACCGGGCACGTCAGCGTGGCCTACATGGTCGGGGAGGTTGGGGGGGNGGGGAAGATTGGCGATTTCTCGGACGGGCGACTCACGACTTTGCCGATTCATGACCCTTAATAAGAACAAGGAGACGGATCTCTGATTGCTCCTTTGGGAGGGTGGCAGCAACGATGGAGTTGGGTGCACATCCAGGAGGGGGGTTGCACAGAAGCAGCTTCTTTGGGCGTAATGAACCCTACTGGATGCAATGCAAAATCGTGGTCATTTTTGACTGCTACTGCTTCCTGATACTGATACTAAAAATAGCGTGAAAATCGCTCGAACATTAAGAGTCTGCTCGAACGTACGAATTTTTGATCGAACGTACGAATATCTGCTCGAACGTACGAATATCTGCTCGAACGTACGAATTTTTGATCGAACGTAGGAATTTCTGCTAGAACATGAGAGTTTTTGCTAGTACTGGTGAATATTGTCACCTACACACTACTCCAACCTACCCATTGAGGTACAGAATAAACAGTGTGTACCCCACCACACCTGCTGGTTGGACTTTTTGTTCGGCAAGTCATCTTTGGGGCTGATTAATATGGTGATTGGTGTCAGTTGGGGCTTGGACCAATCAAGCGACCTGGAGATTGGACCCAAATTGTTGGGGCTGCCCCTGCTGATATAACCGGAGATGACTTTGACTAGCGTACCGGGGCACCGAATAAAGCAGAGAGGGGGCTTCTGATTGAGACGGTGAGGTCATGCAAGAAGTGCAAGTTCGAAATGAAGTGGTCACGCAGGCGAGCGTTCGTTTCAATCCAAAGCACGCATTCCGAATGTAATACGCGGTTTGCTAGGGGAAGAGAGAAAGAGAGGAGCAGTTCTTTGGCCTCATGCTGCAATTTAGGAGCCTTTGGGCATCATTAAGAGCCCGCCCCCTTGAGGCTTATACACAAGTCCTCCTCCCAAGGTCGTGGCTTCCCTATATATGCCCCCTTCGAGACATGTCGTTGGCAATAAGACTCTCTCCAAACGTGATCATCTCTTGTCGAGGGAGTAGCATTAGCTTGCATTTTTCGCGCCATGATGTATCAATCTCCTTTCTGATTGAAATGGTCCTCTGTCGGGAACCTGGCGCACCCATCACATGTCACGTATATGCATCCAAAATATAACCAATATTTGGTCCGAAATAATATGCTAACCCTGCAACATGTCATTTCATGTCCACAAAAGAAACGTGCCTAACCTGCCTTCTGTAACAAAACGAAGTAGGTCGACGTCGCTCAGTATTGGACTAATCACTGAGAAAGTGTGCGTATCAAGAAACAAGCTATTGATATCCCCTCACGACGACGGATGAGATAACCAGTCGAGTTAAGCTTGAATCACGATTGTAATGAGGAAGGTGTGTGTATATCATTGGAACTGGGCAGACAATAAGACCCTTTATTCCAAGGACCCTGCGTTTCCACCTTTTGTCTCCTTTTACTTCGTGTCGCAGTTTCTTTGGACAGCTCTTGGCAGCCGGGCCTTGTGACTCTTAATTGCTCGATTGGTCAGATAACACCTTCTTTTTCTTGTTGTTATGCGCGCCTACAGTAGTTTCATTTTCAATTGAGGCACCCCCTGTTTTAAATTTATTTCCATCGATTTGCATCGCCCTGCGTTTCTTCGCCCCGACGTATTATGATGTATGGCTGCTGGAAGCAGCAGCAATCACAAAAACTTGCAGATCGTAAATAAAGGTTCGGGTCATGCAGGGCAGCCACCTTGCAGGGTGTGTCTCGTGATGAGGGAACTTGCAAACAAAAAAACACAGGAGGCAACGGAAAACAGTTTTCAAAGGAGATGAACCTATAACCTCTACTAACAAGACGTATTATTTTGCGCGTATACTATAAAAGCGGTTTAATGACTCTTGCGCTCCGTGTAAATTTTATCTCTTAAACTTTTTGATCCTGGCAAGTTTTTTTTTCTTCAGGGTTACGAGTAAATTGAAGCAACCCCACAATAAAATCGGGGCTTATGGTCACGAGCGATTCAATAAGGAAACTCTAGTGCAATGGGTGTCATCCAGCTTATTTGCCCAGTTACTTAATGAAGACTTTGTTATCCTTTCACTTTAATGCATTTTCCTGCTCGGTGGATCGTGCGGGACGAATTCTAGAGAGAGTGAAATAGTTCGGCCCGAAAGCCGCATAGATCACGGTGGAACATCACGACCCTATCAGGTTTTCATCTCTCGCACCAGACTTGTCATAACAGGGTGTGAAATCGGCCTGGTTGGTACTCCCGGGAGTCATACCCTCCATTATCTTACTGGCCCTTCGGGGTATGCATTTCACAGATTCTTCATGTCGCCCTGCATTCATTTTTGTACCGTAACTCGTGACGGAATTTCACATGTAAAAACACATACGTTTGTTTGGAGTAACTTTCAATGTCCACTTTTTTCAACGCACAGGTCGTCTTGAAGAGAGAGAAAAAGGGGGGCGGCCCGGTCATAACTCATGTCTACAACCTTATAATCCTCCACCTAACACACTGGGTCCAGGTTGGTGCCAAACTCTGCCCCATTCGTTAGCGAGAAATACCATTTAGAGTCAGAGTGCCTCGTAAATTCGTAGAGGAAAAACCCTCCTTCCACCCGATATATGTGTTGCTGGCCAATTTGGGAGACGCCAATGGAGGAAGCTATTATTGCATGGTACGGCAAGGATTATGCGCCCATTTAATTAGCAACCCTCACCTCCAGTGTTTGTCAAGACTGGTTTGCGATTGGGATACATTATTTTATTGAGGGGAAAGTGTTGGGTTTGGTCCTAAACCTGTCACATATGAATATTAGGTCACGCGACAGGCGGTTTATTGGTTGACAATTTCAGGAAATATTTGACAAAAAAGTGTATCGCTGCTTCCCTTTTTTTTGGTAAAACTTAAAATATTAGTTCCTGCGCCAACTTGCTGGTTGAAAAAGGTGAAACACTTGCTACCTACATCATATTATGCAGAAGCCTACTGAAAAGGTTTCACAAGTCGTCACCTTTCTACACCTTCTCTTTCTCCCTTTTTTATGCACCCCTGGTACTTCCCCTTCCATATGTTGGTGGTATCATCACCACCCCTCATCATCATCATCGGATCCTCATCAAGCCATCCCCAGTCTGCTGATTCCGTGGGCGAGTGTTCCCCGCCGAGTCTGCCCCTCCCATCCCATCCCTTCTTGCACGAGCCGCTACCGTTTCTCTTCCTGAGACTTTGGATCGTGTGTATGCACGTACGTATGTCGAAGATTGGTATACGGAGAGAGTTAACACACGTGATAACTTGCCGGAAGACATCTTCCATATATCCAATATCTATCATAGAAAATCTGTACGATCTATACATCCCCGGATGGATACCAAGACCACACACTGGCAATGCTTCATTATGACGAGCCAACTGCGACATGTTTTAATTGAGGCTGTAAAGCTATTTGGAGCGTGAATTACTTGCAAATGGGTCGGAGCTGGGGGCGTGAACCTGGTGGTATACTCTCCAGGATATCGTACCGAGCGATGCTGCCAGGCCGTAAAACCATAGTCGCACATAGTCTCCATTTAGCCACATGTCCTGAATATCTCATTATATCCGGTTATTGCGCTTTTGGCATCGCAAATGGAAAAAAGGGGGGGGGGAGATAAATTAGGCGAGTTAACTATTCTTTTTACGGCCTAATTACCTCGGTTTATGGACACTTTTGCAAAATAACAAGCTCGCTTTTTCGGACACGAATGAAATGCTAATAAACGTGACTTCCATGCTGTGGTAGGTGGGTTTTCTCTCTGGACTTCCCTCCTCTCAAAATCTGAACGATTCTTGCATTTCTCCGGGTTAGTGCTGGGCCACGGTGATGGTGACGGTCCGTTTTATATTCCTCCGGAGTGCACGCTAAGCCATCCAGGCAGGTAGCAGGGGCAGCAATAAAAGGCTTATGGTCACGAATCGAAAACCTCTGCGTCGTCGATCCATCAGCAAAGCAGGTGGAGATGTCGACCAGGAAGTCAAGAAGTGCCTCTGGCTCAACTTGCTCTTGAGACAAGGATGAGTGAATTGATTGCAAGGGAGACTTCTGATGGGCCAAAATAATATGTCCGTGTACAAAATAATGAACACATACATAAATAACTAATGGAACAAATAAACAGTAGTAGTGCAATAAATTGCTATAGCTCAACACTTCAGCACTGAATTTCTCAACTTTTTTTTTCCAACTCGAAGGTGACCATTTTACATAACCTCATTGTCGATGGAGCGTTGTACTGCCCACTTGTTACTACCATTATTACCGATGTTATTGCTTAGAGCGATGTGACAAACACCTAAGTGGATATGTAATTCCAGCAGCGAAATAAGGGCTTCAAGGACGTGATACCTTGCATCAGCAGCAGGTCACATAGTGTTCTGTTTGGCTAATGCTTATCAGATGGAACAGTAGGTAGCTGGGAGGGGGAAAAATCCAAGGTGAAAAAGGGGAAGTGGGTGGAAACTAACGGAGAGGGAAAAACTGATGATCTGGATTGCGACCAGCAAGTAGAAAAGACAACACACAAAAAAAAGTCGCAAACTGGAATTTTCAAGGTTAGAAAACTACCTCACAGGAGTACTGATTGTGCCCTCAAATTGACCAGAGTGACTAATTTATGCCTCGGTCACAATACCTAGTCTGGACAGTTACTGTACCCTTTGTTACCACTGCTGCTTTGTGCCTCCCACATCTCCCAAGTGAAAACTGTTGGGACCGCTTGTTGTCAAGTGCACAACAAAAAGCGACATGTGGCCGACACCAGAGCATCATTTTACGGCGACGTGCGGTCATTTGGAATTAATGAAAAAAAGGGGGGACCTCCACACCCGTTACTTTGGATGCAAGTAGACTGACAACCTAGCCCTTAACCACCTTCGAACTACCAGGCTGATTTGAGGGCAGCAGGTGTGCCTATCCAGATTACAAGAAGTCGTTCAAATAACACACCCTGTCATGTCGAAAAAAAGCTAATACGAAAATTGTATACGAATATTACGTTTGTTCATAAATTAATATAACAAAAATAATGACCTGGGTTAAATTAAAACGCAGCTATTAGGCGCTCATCAATTTTTACAAATCTATTGAGCTTGTTCAGTGAATGTCTTTTCCGCACACCACTTTGGCCATAAGTCGATTAAGCAACGTGACGGTTCTCCTTTCGCCGCAGCCCAGAAGATATATCGATGTCGTGCCTTTGCCCTATGGAACCGGACGAGTAGCCCAAAGAAGCCAATCTCATTTGAAACAACGGTGTGTACTGTACCACTGCAGGGTTAATTATAGTCATCTCAATTTCGTCGTGAGATCCTCTCAGCCGATTATTGCAAGGAACTATTTTTAGTGCAGGTGAAAGAGCCAAACTTGCAGGGGTGGGATTCGCATGGAAAGAATGTTGAAGAGGTACAGGTGGAAATGGTAGATTCGTATAGCTACATGAAAAAAAAATATATTTGGTTGGAGGCGGCAGCACAGTAGCCACATGCTCGGCCATAAGAAGCCGAAGGGGTCAGGCTATTCCGTGGCTGGCAGATGACTCTTCTTTCCTTCCCCCTCCTGTGATGGATGTTGATGCTCGTAAATCTTCTCCACATCTCAATATGAAGCCAGTGTCAAGGGCAGCAGCGGTAATAATAAGCTCTCTCGTCTTTTGGAAAGGACGACAATGGCGGCGGATGCTTTTGTTGAGGACCCATGATGCTGTTTTTCTTGCCGGGCCGCCTAAATTCATTAATTACAGGGATGACTGAAAGACCGAGGGGTTATTGTAGTAAAAGTCTGCACGACCTTCGTGAGGGTGCTGGGGAATGGCCGATTGTGCATCCGAGGGGTAGGTGTGTGTAGGTGCATTTTTGTCCACCTAGCCTTTGACATCTGTCCCATGTTTTTGACGACAAGTTTTCTTGGAACCACCTGGCTTTTTTTTCGTGACAGCGGTTTTTCAGCGAACCCACCAATTAGGAGTCGTTTACTTATTGTGGGAGTGTGAGAAGTTTTTCTAGGGGACACTGAGAAGGTGACGTGTTTTTTTTTGGCTCAGATTTAGAACCAGCTTTTGAATCCCATTTTGAATAACGCGATTAGTGTCATCGTGTAAGCAAATATTAATGATGTTGAGCGCCATCTTGAAGATGGGCGAAACTTGTGTTGATTCTTCAATGCATTTGGAGGCTTGCAAAAAAAAAAAAAATGTTGAAAAGTAAGGATCGCAATTTTCCCAGAGTTTGATTACTTGTCTTTCCTAATTCTCTATAAAAGGACCCCTGAACCATGATGAAAGGAACCGCTGAGGGGCTTTCACCACAACGTAATGTGAACTTTAATTTCAGAGGTCCATAGGTCTTGCAATCATTGAAATTTCTCCGGTCCATCTTGAGCTGAAAGGTTAATAACTCAAGTGTGCCGAATTGGTATATTACTCGAAGACAAAACATTTAGCTAATATGCCTTATTAAGCGAATTGTAATCATATCTCATTAGTCGTGACTTGCAAAAATTTACGCTTTACTTTTCCCATTGATACCACCCATTAAAACTGCAAACAAGAATTTTTACGGCTGTATTTTTTGTGGTTCTTACGGTACGCAGTAGTTGCTGTTTCGACAAAGCCAGTAGGAGAGCTTTAAAAATTCCAGATTGCAGATTACGCGCTGCCAATACAGCGGCTGGACCCAGCAGGAGATTGGATATCGGTTTCAGTCATCGTATAAAGACATTCTTGAATGACTTTTGAAAGCGGGGCTCCCCTTATAATTCGAAGGCCTTCAAGCCCTTACCTTTTGTCCAAATCAATGCCAGTGACGTAATTACAGAAAGTGAATTGTTCACACGGAATAATTTTCTACCGCGGATAATTAATCCTTTTGCAGCCAGTTGGAAGTACATGGCAGCGATAATTGATGTGGTGTGTGGGCACCCAAGATAAAGGAGGGATTGAGGGTGTGTCACCACTTTTTGGCCTGAAATCTGACCGCCCGGGCATAAATTTTCCATGGAGAAGGCCACGCACTACATTTTGAGCCCAATTGCAATGCAAACTGCCTCCTCATTATTTCCCGTTTCAGCAAACTATTTCACCCCGCCACTGACATTCATGATTTTAACTGCTTGTACACAAGTAATTAAATCGGCCCAGTCGGCACTGTAAATATCGGTTGTATAACCCCTGCAAACGGCAGTGTCTATTAGACCTCTCTAACGATTTATGGTTCCTGTCAACAAGGAGTCGACTACTGATTTGCACATGAGCAGGTGGCCTTTTCCTACCTGCGGGTGACATTGCACGCATCTATTTGTTCCCTTAGAAAAATCCCTTAAATCAGTGTGTGTCTCCAGGTGACTAATGGGACCTGCCATTCGGGTCAATCCCGAGGGGGACATTTACATAGAAGGCGAGTTATCTCCTTCGCACACTGCTGCTGTTCAGAACATGTGTATTCTTCAGCAGGATTAGTCGCTCCTGACTTGAATTTAGTGGCCAGGTTTCCTACTGCTTGTCTAGTACGTACAATTTGTCACCAGTTTTTTAGCGGTGGAATATTATTGATCTGCTAACCCGGAAGTGATGACCTCCGATGGTCATCTTATTGCCCGCTGCACCACTTTTCATGGGCGGGGTAGTGACCCCGAAAAGCTTCGGGAGCCACCTTGGCCATATATGGGGACTAGACACGGTTGCTTTTTGAGCTGGTGTGTGTTGCTTCTGCCCCGGTTGACGGCCAAGAGGATCATAAACTGTCTCTTCGGATGGACCTTTTGCTTGTAAGGAGGAGGACGCTTCTCTTTGGAGGAAGCACATTTCGCCGCCCTGATGCCACAGGGGATAACAGCCCACCGATATTTATTCCAGATTAGAGCTTCTTATCGGTTTTTAACGTGGAAATAAATTCGGATATCATGAGCGTTGCTGTCGTCGAGCCCCTCAGTTCGGAATTTTCTACGGTACTGCTGCAGCTGATCTGTCGTGATTCCATGCATCAGCGTAAATATTGTGGGCGACACTTGCTTGTTACAGAGGGGAAAAAAGGTGGACCTCTTCTCCCTTTAATTACAAACAATTACAAAATTATGGCCGACAACACGTGTGGCATATCGCAAAATATTATGTATACAGGGTGAGTCTCGCTGATACGATAAGTGAATATTGGTATAGGGTGCGCAGGTGTAAATAAAAGTGTCATGGGTGCTGGGGAGTGCGTGGGTGCTAATGCCACATGTGGACTCGGCTGGCCAGCAGGCAGTGATGTGCAGCTATCTGATAATTCGGAGACACAACATGCCCTTTATCTATCCCAGCCATTCCAAATAATTAAGCAACACGACGGTGATAGCGTTTCCATGTGGCCTATCGTGTCGGAAGGCCGCAACCGATGCGAGAAAAAGGGATGTTTAATTGTCTGGCGTTGCTTCTTCGTGTGAACAGCACGCGTTTTGGACTTGTAGTGCATCCTTAGATTGGGATCCAGATGAAGCTACCCGGCGACGCCTAACCAAGGATGAATTGGACGCGCCAAAATCCGACCAAAAACCGTGAGGACACCACGACAGGTTTTGATTTGTTATCGCTGATTGGGTTGTTTTGTGGACCCGACGACACGGGCCGTCCGCGTGTAACCAACCCAATAATCTGGTTAATTAGGCCCGGCTCTAGCCAAATGGAAGGACAGGGTGGTCCTGTAGCCACACTATTCAAATTTTTTTCGTGACTAATTATTGGCACCATTTGCAGGTTCAGGCGCGAAGCTTGTCGGTCATCCAGAGGTTGGCTGCCCTGAACAAGGTAAAGGTCACATTCTTTTTGGGTTGGGTTGGGATTTTTTTACAAAATTCTACCCGTGTGTTTTGGGTGGAGATCAACCTTTAGCATGACCTTACGTGGGTGTATATACAGCAAAGGACACCAATTTAAAGGAATTAGGTGCTATCCATCGTAATTGCGCCAATATGCTTTATTTGGAAGGTTGCTCCGAACCTGGATGGACCACCTTGAGATATCCAAACCAAAAATTGTTTTCTCCCCCCGCAACCGCAGCATCCCTTGTTCCAGTATATAGCAAGGACCGGCTTTTTTTTCTATCGTAAAGTTGCAAAGAGCTGTGACACGGAACAATTCGCGCCGCACTCGTTATCCCAAATGCATGATCCTCTCATTTCTTCCGCTGCCTTCACGCCTTATTTGGCCGTTTTCGTGCTTCACTTTTTTGTAGCTACACCAGTTTTCTTGGACGCCTCTGCCCCCAAGAAGCCTTTCGGGGTTAGTCTTACCTCGCTGACCACTTCCGTTTGCACCAACCATTTCTTTGAATGAATTTTTTCCCCCAACCATTTGGCACGTCCAAGCATTTTTTTTCACCAATGGTCCGATCGAGCACCGCTCGGTCAACAATGGAAAAGGTTGGAAACTGCAAACAGCTCAGAGGTCGGGGATTTGTGCCGATTTGCAGGCCAATGGCCGGCCTGGGCTCTCTCTGTGGTCTGTGCTGGCTATGGTTGCCTTGCTCCAGAAAAAGACAAGAAGCAAGGCATCTAGCGGAAAGGAACCATTAGGGTGCTGAGTCATCCGTGGACAAAAATTCCGGGCAAAAATGTCGGAGTGAAAAAGTCCGGTGCCATTTTTTTGGGGATGGGGGGGGGGGGGGGGGTTGATATTTTAATTATGTAATAAGGTGAAAGTCTTGACGCGATTAGTTACGGCTGTCATCATCAAATAATTCGCACTTATTATCACGCTTTTCTCCATCCCTTCCTATATATTTGTCGAGATGGAAACCACCACTTTGTAACAGGCTCCGACGAGAATTCCCGGAGAGCGTCACCCTATTTATAAATGGGAGGTGATTATTAGAAACTGGCTTGACTTGATCTCGTCATTAGTTATCCGAGGCGTGGACTGAGTTTTCGGGACAAGACACAAGGCGCTCTCATCTCGCGTCTGTCTGCAGCCATCTCGGACCAATGGCTCCCAATTACGGCGTGAGAAATGAAAGGAAGATTTCCCATCTTAAGACGGTCATTACTGTGCCGAGAAAACAAAATTGTCGCTGGGTTTTTAATTGGCCTGGAGGCAAACTGCCACCCGCCCAAGTCCATCATATTTTTTTTTCAAGACCCACTTGTCACTTTGTAATGAGGTGTGATTATCTCTTAAGGAGTGTCCGCCTGATGACGTGACACTGTATTGTCACGATGGACCAGAGATAACAAGAAGCGCCAATTTCTAAAATGTAATGGCGCTAATCCCTGCATTCGGAGCCGCGGTTGCATACAGAAAAAGTAATAATAACTTTACATTGTTGACGTGCCGGTAACTTGGCACATAAGAGCTACCGGTCGTTAAGAGTGTAATTTGTGAAATGGCACTCCTTCTCTTCGGTGGTTGTGGCCTAGGCGGGGTCTAAATTTTAGCGACTTGACACGTTTATGAGTGTCCCAACTGGCAGATGTAAGCGGGAGGGTTACGTGCAAAATTCCGGTAAGATTACTTTTAATCACGTCTAACATGCAACCGAATCTCTCCCTAGATTTGTCGAGTTTATTGTCCTTGCTTCTTGCCGGGTAATTGAGCCCTAGTAAGACCCCGTGCAGAGAAGGAACCCCCCCCCCATGTGTCCGTCACGGTCACATTTCATCAGGGACCACCGTTAATTGGGAGGTTGCCTTCCAGCTACTCTTCCGGAGAATTACTATTGAGGAGTGAACTTTGGGAGACAATTTTTAAGGGTAACAGAACCAGTTGTTTTCATGTGAGTTGAATTCACGATGACCACTACAGCGGAATGAGGCCGGACACGAAATTTTGGCGACATTTGCATAATTCTCATAATTAAATTTTACGCCCCAAGACATACTCATATCGCGTCAACAATTCCAAAAAAAAATCAGTTTTCTAAATTATACGACAGACATGAGCCAGATCGTCATCTGCAGGATACACACCTCAGCAAGCAGTACGGGATTAAAGGTCACATATTCTGACAGGATAAAAAGGAGCTATACCATTACTTATCATTACCAGTGAAAAATGACTGCGCAACCTTTACTTTTAAGCTAGCTTCAGTGTAGTAGAAATAATATTTGAGGAGGCTTCCTCCCAATTCTTTTTTGGGTTTATGAGACAAAAGTGAAGGCCATTCGGCTAAATAAGGAGCAAAAGTCATGCAGGTGGAAGGTATAGGACAGGAAGCCGGCACTTGAGCATAGAGAGAAGTCATGAGGAAAGTTCAAGGTATAAGGTCAAGCAGAACTGACGGAGGGGCCACCAGATTTTGAAACGTAGTGGTCTGGTGGCGAAGACCTTTTGGTGATAGGGCCTGGGATTTTCTCTGATATTTTTTCCTCCTCCTCCTTGGAAAAACCGGTGGAAAATCCGTGCGAAAGAAATCGGTCCTCATGGTCAGTGAAATGCACCCCAAAAAAAAATCAGTCGCTTGTTCCATGGTGAAAGCTTGTAAGTGCATCATATGGGATCTTATTACCTGGATTGAATACGTGTTTTACACTTGAATTGCTCATTGACAGGTTACAAAGTCAGGGGCGTCCAAACGGTACTTTTTTCGACTGAAATATGTGGGTAAAGTAAGCTCCAGATTCCTATGCAATGAGTTTTGCATGAATTATTATTCGGCCTGGAAGAGGATAAAATATCGGTCCGTTTTTTATTGCAAAGCGCGTGGTCTTGTTATTTTGCATGGACCCGCTCCCGTTAAAATCTACATAATTATCGGGTTACCACCCAATCATTACCTTCAATCCAGGGCGGAATAACGCCGGGAAATTAACGTCAGTGCATTTAAGCGTTATACTGCAATCGCTGCCCGTGTTTTTCCACATTTCATCGCCCATTTATCCGTCATGTATTTTTTTCATACCCCCCCCCCCCCAGTCCATTACATCAGAAAATTCTTGAAATGCAATTACGCTCCGGTGCCGTTGCTTTTGTCAGAAGAGAGCTTGTTTTGCCGTAATTTGACACTGACGTGACTTTGCATTGTCAAGGAGCAGTACCTTCCAGCTTCAAACGATGTTACCCCAACCGCGAAGGACTGCGGTAAAAAGTCTGCATATTAATTTCCCCCTACTGTGGGGGGGCTACCTTGATGGACGTGAGAGATACCATTCTTTCCTGCATTGACATAACGTTATCACATGGGCATGAAACTTTCTGTGCGGTACCGTGTTTTTGCGAAATTGGGTCCCGATGCATTTAGGGTACCGAGTAAATAATTGCCAGTCTGTGCATTTCCTGTAACGGTCAATTCGACTCAATTTGTCAGAGTCCATTCGCGTTCTTACACGATTTCGTGACCTTAGTTACATTGGTGACGCTTCTCGTGACGTATCATGGCCACGTTATAAAGGACATCCAATAATGGTCAAAAAGACATTCGCCCATGAAAGCAATTTCTAACCGAAAACGGATGTGCTTGGTCATGTACGGTACAGGGTGACTCAAAAAATCATTTAATGTGTTACCGACTCGGATGAAAACAAGGTTTGGTGGCTCCGGGCACTCTTACCCGGCTCCATGTACAAAAATCCAGTCTGATTGGGGTGTAAAAGGTCACCGGGGGCCGTTGGATTGCGTGTCAGCCAGCTGACTTCTTAAGGGGACTCTTTTTGGGGTCGGACCACTTTTCGAGCCGCCGCAAATTTACGGCTTCGACCGCGCAATTCAGACCATCCAAAGTCTTTCGTAAGCATCAGGGCAGGGCGGCGTCTCTCTTTATCTTTTGAGGAATCCTGACCCTCCAAGGTGCTGACCCCCTCCAGACCCTTCCTGGAAACTAAACACAAAAAAGTAAGGGATACTTAATGTCAAAGTGGCTTGAAATCCGTGTCAGTGCTGACCAAATTTGAGCAACTATTAGCATTGTAGATTCGAGGAAGAGGCAGAGTTATGAGCGATTATAATACTGGTGCCTTATCAGCTCGATTTCCAAACAGGAACGGTTAGTTTGACCGGACCATGTGTGTTGGCGGGGTGGGGTCAGCAGGCCGAATAATATTATAATCCGGACGGAATCCGGGGTCGGGCCCAGTCACTGCTCTGATTACAGTCATGACACTTGGACAGGTGGTGGGAGCGACCTCTCGACCGGTTTTATTTGGGTGTGAATGGTGTGATCCGATACAAGAAGGATGGGACTCACACACACACACACCACGGCCGATGGGCGGGAACCATGACCCTGGGGTCTAAATCATGCTTGATGACCGGGACACTATTTCCTCACCAAATAATTGTCATCGTAAAAGGGGCCTCAAATGTGGGGTAATAAATTCGTTTCGCGCTTCTGTCCGGGCTGCTAACGTTCGTCGTGTCGGACCAGAAGGGTTATTTAAGGCGGTCCTTATTCCAAATTTGGGGCCGTGTCATTTGCGCCCTCAGTCGTGATATATATTTGGGACCTGTGTAATTTTCTCTATGGGGGAAAAAAAACTGTGCTGAGAGATAAACATCAATACTGCTTCATCAGTTCATGTTGCTTATAATCAGAATTATTATTGCTATGTAATTATTATGGAATATTATTATTAATTTGTTACGCCCTGAATGTCTTGTTGTATGGCGTCCCTTAATTTTCCGCCGATTTTTCGCTAGTTTGGTTAATTAATATAGAACGTAATGCAAGTAGCCTGGTTTTCCTACAGGTGCTCAAAACCTGTCAAGAACTTTAATATAAAAATAATGACAATTACATAATAATTACACCCTGCTAAGGAGCTGCTGAAAACAGGTGTGCTTCCCCCTAGAGATGCAATTACGATGACGAACTGTCACCTCAAGCGTCAAGACCGCGCGAAAACATTTGCGTTTGTGCGCAACCGCGTTCTGACTTATAAATTCGTCTGGCGTAGATTCAAAAAAAAAGTGAGTGTGATTAGGCGCGTAAATCGACGCGTAGCTCGATAGTTAGGCCACTTGACACAAAGTTAATTAGCGGCCGTGACAAGAGAGCGCTGACATAACAGCAGGAGATGAAGACGTCGGCCGGCCCCGGGGCCAAAACCAGTGTGTGCCGGTGCATATTTGATTGGTCCATGCTGCCCGGCGTAAGTTGGGATGCGTGGGAAAATTCGTGCGTTTTCCACCGTATAAGTTGCGTCTTGCCCCACCTCAGGGCCCGTTAGCACCAAAAAGCAAGGGGCCACCATTGTTCTTAGCCAGACGTGCAGCAAACTCCGAGAGAGAATTAGTCCCAAACGGGATTGGCCAGTTGCTCCAGGAGAGGACAACATGCTGATGATGAGACGACCCACGCCCTGGACCTCAATGTGTCATTTGCAAAAAGAAATATTAGCATTTCGACCACACATGCACACACAATTTTTTTAAAAAAATAGTAAATATTTTCTATATACAGTATACGTAAATATGTATATGGAATACATAATCGTCAGGTCAGCTTGAACTATTGGTTAACCGGCTGTCTAAATAAGCAATGAATAATGAATAAGTAGCGTTCTTTGAGCGGCGGTACTTGCTTTTTTTTTCCACCAGGTCTAGTATATACCTGTTTCCTTGCTGTCACTGGTTCATTGTGCACGGACTTCTCCGATGGGCTCATTCAGCAGCATGTCCATTTGGCTCCCACACCTTTCCTTTGCTGCTTGTCCACCTCCATTTTTCACCATCCGGATCCTTCATTACCATTGGACATCCGGGTTGCACGCATATAAGTCAAATAATTATTGCATGCAGATTCCCACCTACTTTTTGTATACTGGTCACTGCGGCAATAATAATTTTTTTTAATGTTAAAATTCTAACTTGGGGCATATAATCTCAATATTATTTCCTAATGATGAGAATCATATGGTAATGCAGTGACGTAGCCTGAAATGTTACATTTGGCGGTGGCTGGACCAGGTGCGAGACAAGAAGACAAACTGGTCCCTTTTTTCGCCGTTTTTTAAACCCCCCCACCAGCTATACCCTCCACCCCACTTCTTCTCGGTGTTGTCCGACAGCAGCATCTGCATGCAAAGGAATGATGGGAAGGATGGAAGCGGGTTGAAGGGCCTGCTCTCTTGCTTCTTCTTAACCCAGCACGCAATCCTTTCCGGCTGAAATATCACCTCGGATTCAGGAAAAAAAAATTATATAAAGAGTTTCTTCTTGGGTTGTGGAGGATGCTGGGTGGTCTCCTTTCCAACTCGACCCATCAACTTGCTGATATGTCTCATTCAAGTCGGGGTATATTTCCAGGAGTCGTGCAATTTGCTCTTGGGGAATGTCCAGCACAACAATGCCCCGAAGGAAATAAGACCGACAGCAGACGTGCTCTTCCGCGATTAGGGGGTCACTTCCATCACTTTTGTTATACGTGATTGACCACCATTCGACTTCCACGTCACGAACTCTTGAAGCTAGATATGCGATTTTTTTTAAAGGCTGAAAAATCGAAAAGAATGACAGTGGAGCTGATAAATTAACATAATAACGGCGAAGCTTTCCTATTTACTGGGGAAAAATGCAGACTTGCAAAGACAATATATAGTAACCTAACAAACCTGCATAACCACTGTCGAAATAATGTCATTTTCACTACAACCGCCACATTTTCCTACAGTTTTTTTTAAGGAGCGCCAGTTTTTTTTCCGTCGCTGCTACACAGCTGCTTTGGTTAATTTTTTTGTAAACTTTCTTTTATTTCTGTACACGTTTTTTTAAACTTTTTTAAAAAAGGGTGAAAAATTCTTTTCAATATTCACCCCCTTTTCCTTCATTTCCATTACTTTGACCCCGTTTTGCTTTAATCGAGTGGCTTTTTCTGTCGTCACCCCAAAGCCATGTGCACAGTTTTGAGATCGAAAATAGGCCTTTTTGTAACCAAAGTGTGGGCAAAAACAGCTCTTTTGAATAGCTCCAGCCGACATGAAAGAAACAACTTTCGCAGCTACCCCCCAAAAAAGCTAGTTTTTTTTTTTTTGAAAAGTCGATTTCCGCCAACTGTAGAATTTCCTCCCCCTCTCTCTCCGCGTGAGAAAATGTACTTATATTGCCCCCAAAAAAAGTTGGCGGAAGCGTTTGGCAATGTTATGCCCGGTTCTGTCACCACCAGCTGTGAACAACCAAAATAAACCCGAATGATCAACGACATTGCGACATTCCGGACACATCTGCTCTCCCCACCACCGGAATGTCATAATGACGTAATAATCCGATGACAGAACTCGGCGAATACAAATAGCTGCTATTAATTCAAACGCTTTTCAAAAGCTGCTAATCAGAAGGCTTAACAATTCGAGCATAATTAATATCCGGACGGAATAAGCCGGAATGAAAACATGTCCATCTATTTGTGGGGGCCGTTTCTTGACCGCTTCTTTTTGGTTGGCCGGCCGAAGGAGGCGGGGGATCATAGATTATTCCAAGGCGCCAGCTGATGTAATGAATCATACCCGTAAATTCCAATTAGCGCTCGTTTTTTCGGCATTGTTTTTCCCTCTAGGAGTAGACCCGGTAGCAAGGGGCCGATGCATCCAGTGGGAGTCCTTGGCCAAAGTGTCTCCTCCCACTGGATTATACAATGGAAAAAAAAGAAGAAGAGAAGGCCCTGAGTAGATGAGCACCTTAGAGGTTCAATCAAGAGCATACCAACCTGTCAAAAATGTTCATTTTTATGGGCATATACTAGAGCAACCCTGTGCTGCTGAACATGAAACTTGTAATGAAATCACACAGTATGCAAAGTTATGCATGATGGAACCTACACATGGCAATAAAACAGAAACTGTAAGTTAGTTACAGAGTATGAAATAGTGCTTGGAAGCTTCCTGTCGATGTAAAGGTGTTGTTAGTTTATTGGTGTTACAGGAAGAACAGAGAACTTTAAAGCAATGAGGCTGCTTAAGTGCCAAATTAGAATGAGATATGGATGTAGAAGCCTGCTTGCATTGACATGATGGAGTATTTTATATGCCGGATCACGGAGTTTATCGTCTGGTTTTGTTGTTGCTAGTTGCTGCCATAAGGTCGTTTTAAATTCAGAGCGATATATTTTCCAAACTGTAGACGCTCAAAACTTGTTGCATGCGAGTCCTTGTCTCTTTTTGTATTTGAATTTAAAACACCTCAACCCTCACCACTCCCTGTTTTTTTTTTCTCTCCGAAATAGATCTACAATGTGTGTTTTAATTTCAAGGAGCGACTGTACTTGTAGAAGGAATGGGTTTTTGCATAAGTTGTCCTACAACTCACCTTTCCCTTCACTCTTCTGATAATTAATATACAGGGTGTTCCAAGTTCGCGGGGCATTTTATAATAGTTATTGTTTTAGGAGATTTTGCTCAAAGCTTGTAGCTTGTTGTACCCCTAATAAGGTGCCCTATGGCCTATTCTATAGCCATTGCTACCTGGATCGGGGCTACACAAAAATAACTACTTCGGACGATATCAGTGATAACTAAAAACCGCTAAAAACGACCCACGAACTTGGAACACCCTGTATAGTTGAGCTTTTTGATTACGAACAGTTCTGTTACCATTTTCATCATAGATTCACCTAATGAGCCATTGAGCCTGATCAATAACAATAATTAATCATCGGCGGGACCGTCACACCTGGATAACACCCGACTCGTTAGAAAGCTGACAAAATTCATGTAGCAAACATTGTAAGCGGTCGCCTCTGCCCCTGTTATTACGCCATGAAATAGTTAGCACGGCCTGCTGGTTTCCGAGTCAAAGTCGACTGACCGTGCATTTCTGGCATGCTTTTTTTTGTGTGTGTGTTATGTCGGCTGGCCAACAAGCAGCCTAGTTTCCGGAGGTAGCACCAGTCGGCAGGTGCCACCCCATCATGTATCCGGGAGGCACTTTTTTGTGGTTATGGCGGCGCTGCTGTTGAGGCCCTGAGCATGAGAGGCCCTGAGAGGACCGGCGCATTAGTCCGCGAGCTGGCTTCTGGCTCGGACCAACCTTCCACCATCCGAAGTCCGCCCCCATTTGGCATGGGCTAGTTTGGGGGGGATACTTCCACGCCCAAGTGCCGGAGGTGACCCGTGATTGCGACGCGCCCTGGTGGATGCCCCCACCCCAGACACGCCACCACCAGTTTTTCGGGACCGCTTCTTGTGGGGCTCTCTTTTTTACCATCCGACGAGAGAGAGAAAAGGTTGCGCCCATCCCGCGCCCCATTTCGGCCACGACACTCTGCCTGGGAGCACCGAGCCGACAAGTGCTGCTACCATTGTGTTTGTGCAGTTGGAGGATTATATTGGCCCTGGCGCCTGCTGGCCGGGATAGGGGTCAGCACCGGGTGCTTCTGGACGGGGCAGGCATGACTGAGTTGGACACTGCGCCCGTGGTCTGGCCCTCGTGGTGTTACGCCAGTAAGTGTATACCGCATTGGGTATTTCCGGGTGACATTCTTTCTTATACCCAGAATATGTCCAGGGGGCCGGGACATTCCGAATGTGGCTTGCGTAAGTTTCTACGCAAAAGTGTATCGTTTGTATGACGTGGGAGATGTTTGCGCGTGGACTTGTGGCATGCTAATTGCGAATTTTAGGGCTTTATGAGGGTGTTGATGAATTTTTGCGGATTTAGAGATTAGCAGGTTCGTGGTGTTTGGTATGTTAGATGTTAGATGTGATGTCAATGCACTTGCGAGGTGAATTTTTAACATAATTTTTAAAACATGCACATTGCGCATAGTGCAGCACATGCCCTGATATCTGCTAGAATGTCTGTATTTTAATTATTAGGGATTTCTTAAATATGTTTGTGATTGCAATATTTTTCAACCACATTATTTTGTACATTAACAACTTCGACACTAGAAATGTGATTTTGATTTATATACCGTGTCAGATTTTGACTTCGTCATACTTTATGTTGTAATTTTCCCATTGCTAAATCGATTTTGTGACTTCATGGAGAGACTAGGTTATGGTGGTTGCTCATCATTGGAACTGCTTTTCCGGACAATTTGTCTTTTTAAATATTTTTCAAAACAAAATCATTCAAAGTCATAACCAGCCATAATTACAAGTTACATCATTCATATACCTTTTTGTGAAATGACAGAAACTTGATTAATAAGATGTGTGTCTCACAGCGACAATTAGGATGCAAACAAGTTTATCCGTGTGACGCACACTTATTTATGCCACTTTACGTGCAGAGACTATTTGATAACACTTCCACTTCATTTACGTAATGTTAATAACGATGACATTTAACATATACACTTGTACAGTATAAGCTGGATAAATGTGTATAGGTTAAGGAAGTTCTAGAATTTCAAAACTAGAATCGGTCGTACGTATATGAAAGCAAAATATTTTAATCTGATATTTTCTCCCCAATTTGTGTCCCTTTTGTCATTACAAGTCTGCATTACGATTAATCTTCATTGTTCATACACCAGAATGTTATTACCAATACCCGGTGACAAAAATAGGTCGCAAATATTTTACATCCAAAAAAATGTAGGCTACTAGATTACAATGCACTACTATAGCAGCCCGATGCATACGGTATGCTTTCTCCCAAGCACAATATGAAACCCCTTGAGCAAGTGGGTGTAAAGTTAAACTTGGATTGGGGGCACTCTATGCACACACAAAGCCCAGCGAGTGGTCCGATTTGCTCGGTGTTATTGAGGGGGGGTTTGCCTTTCAGCAGGAAGTTGAGTTCCAGTTGACCAAGTAGATGGTCGCCATTTCTACTCTAGTTTTCAGTCGGAAAAACAGTTTTAATTGCTGACCAACTTGACCGTTTCCCCTTCTGGTTCTGGACAACTCTTTAGTTTTCATCGAACCAAGCAGAAACTGGTTTATTGGCCGGGAATTGACGACCAAAGAAACAATCAGTTCACTTGTCGACGAGGTGCTGCCATTGCTTCAAAAAAAAAAACTTCCTGATGGCCGGTTTGACAGCTTTAAAATTTTTAGAGAAACAAAAGGCTTTTCGCATCATCATTAAAACATTAATCGCAGAATCCCATGCATGCTTCGTGCATGTATGTGTCGGTGTGTACGGGCCACGTCACTGTCGCCCTTTAAAGGTGTAGTAGGGGCCATGCAATTTGGTTCCTGCGGTGGCCACTGATGGTCGGCCTCGTGACGTGACTTGCAAGCCCCTTTTCCAGACCTGCAATTAGTCCCCTGCGCTCCCTTTTTCGTCCAATTGCCCCTTCTTCCATGACGCTATTCCGTCCGTCCCCAACCGCCATATACCTGATGACTCTGGCCTTTCCCAGGGATTTTCTCTCTCAAAAACTCTCTCTCCAAAAACCGTCAGGGTCACCACGACTGTCCCTTTTTTTCCATTCTTTCAAAAAAAAAAGGCGATGCATTGCTTTAGGTGCACTCATTTCCGTAAGATGGTTCGTGCAGCAATAATTATGTTTATGGTCGGTGTTTGTGTCGTAATGACAACGAAATTCAAATTCATTTTGACAAGAGCACCCCCCAAAGGGCTACACCGGGGATAAGTATAGGGTAGGTCCTTTTTGAAGGAACCCGGAGTGCATGTGCCGAAATAACACAGGCGGACCACAGAATCTCGAAAAAGAGTTCATCTCCGGGCTGCTGGTCTCCACCCTTGAAGGAATTTCTGGCCGTGTCAGCGACACGCTCGGTGTAATTAATTCCTAGGCGTCCCCCCGGTGAATAGGAAGGACAATGCGCATCAATCTGAGCAGTCACGTCATGACCTCTCCGGAGACGTCCCTTCGGGTACACAAGTCAATAAAGAAAAGAACGGCTATCGATAAAAGTGACTTCGAACTCGTCACATTTGCATAGTAACATTTGTCGGCAGGGGTCGCGTTTGATGGATTAATAAAACCCGAACCGGGTAGTAAAACGTTGATGCATTAGGAGGCAGCAGTGATACCTTTTATGGTGGTGACGTGCCACGATATGACTTTGAAGGAAGAGGAATATAAAAAAAAAATGTTGGAAAGAAACAGTAGCGATGTGTGAATGAGGCTTCTCTGCAATTCTTGAGAGCAAGGACTCCCTAATTGGTCTTCCTTGTCTTCGTTTAGCAGAAGGAGCTGGGTTGTAACCCGATGGTAGTCTATTAGCAACTCTGCTTACTTTAAGTTAACGTTATTCTCACGCTGAATTTTTTATGAGGGGCCAGAACCCGCGTATCACTAATGAAGTTGAGAGGTGTACGACTCGCTTGTTATTGTCAGTCAGTGGTACGTGATAATGAGAAGTCAGGAACATTGACCGGCCTTCTGACATTATGCCAACTAGACAAATGGCGAACGGCAACATCTGTTGGGATAATCGTATGAAATTAATTCGACAGGCTCCTGGATAATTTCGAATGATTAGAAATTCATTTCAATATTTGAGTCAAATTCACTCCCGTTGTTGGTGATATTGTTCGTTTTTCAAGTACACCACACAAAATTTCGTTTTTATCCCATATCTGACTGTACATGTCACTTTCAAATGTGGAAATGAGATGAAATACAGGTCATATCTAGGCGGATAGGAATAGCCTCAATTTGATATCAAATAAATAAATATTTTGCACATTTTCTGGATTTCCCCCCCCCCCCCCATTTTTTCAAAAAAAGGCCGCTTTCGTATTAACCCGAAACCTGTAAGTGAAGGTGTGGCACAATGGAATTGACTGATTATGGGAAACGGTAATTTTACGAGTTGACTCGAAACACGCAGGTGCAACGGTACGTCGGTACACCCAACGCCGCTCTGTCGGGCTCCACCTGCACCAAAGCAGGTACCTTGCCCCAACAGGGTCCATCCTCCTCGGAAGAAGAGGAAGCAAACCACACCCCTTCCTGTATTCTCCCCTCTCAGCACCTTTTTGTATATCCCAAAAGGAATTTCTCCTGGAAATGGAGCTGACCCTTGAAGTCAAAAGCGAGCGGTGGGGAACGGGCGGAACCAGAGGACTGACCTGCCGACCAAAAATCAGGGTGAAGCACCCAACCCCCATTGTTGCAAATTCCTCTTTACGCCTTTCCGGACACAAAACTTCGCACGTTTCTCTCCTGGAGCGTTACGTCACTTGGCCACTTTTTTTTGCGACACACCGCAGTCAAAATTGTAGGTTTTTACTGGGTACGTGATAGTTTAGGATCAGTTTTTTTTTGGCGGGTCGAAAAGCCATCGAATGATCCAGTTATTGCTCCCTTGTATGTGCGATCTCTAAGGGCCAGCGGAGCATGTGCAAGTGGGCGGATCAAGTGTTCGTGTTTTCTATGAAAAGGTAATTGCCACCAAATATTTTCATCCATCTTACGGTGGATATGGTGGGGTGACCACCCGCAAGTGGGAAGCAAAAACCGATTTTTAGGAAGGAAATTTATTTTTTTTGGCAGTTGACCCCTGACTGTTTGAAGGAAAGAAAAAAACATTAGCGAAAGCTTTAAAAAAGATATCTCTGCGGGAGGTTTTTGTGAAAAATGGCGGAGCAGAATAATTCCATCTCACGTTTCACGTCCTGATGGATGCAAGGGAGGGCATGAAGAAGCGACTTATGAAGCGTGGTAGTGGAGATTCCACATAACTGCTACACTTTTCTTTACATATTTTTTTTTGTGTATGTCCTTTTCTGCGCCACATTAATCATCTGGTGCTATTTGGCGTGCTTGACCATCAAGGCTCAAGAGGTCCTTTTTCCCCAGCGGCCCCTTGAGTCATTAGAAAACCCCTGTACGATGATTGAATCCAAAGACTATCAGTCATGCTGGTGGACAGCAGCCCTTAAGGTGCACAAGAGATGCAGAATCCCTCGGGGTCGTCCTTTTCTACGTACACTTGCCGGATAGACACTCTTTGAGTATGAAGTGTCTCCGGGGTCCACGCATCGGCTTTTGTCATGGCGCTTCATTCATCTTCTCCCCTCCCCCGTTCGCAAAAGGATTGAAATATGAAATATGGGAAGTTGTCACGGGGCAAAAGGAAGTGACGGGGAGGAAGGTAGAGAGTGTATGTATAAGAGACCTGCGAATGCCGCCCGTGAGCCGCCAGGGCGTTCCTTACTTTCTGCTCTTCACGCTTGGCGTTTCCACGTCCCTCGAAAAAGCCCCCAAAGGCGCTGGGCTTCAACCTCTTGTGATGGATGGTCTTTGTGTCTCGGTCCTGACTGGACGCCAAACAAACAAGATCAATGAAAGTATCCCTCTTTGTGTGGGGGTGGCGATTATATCGATGTACGGAAGCTATGGTCTGGATCACGACTACTTTGCACCTTTCTTGGTGGGGTGGTATTAACAATAGATTTTTTTTTTTTTCAGGAAGATTTTTCAAGTTGAAAATTACACATCCGTGAGCAAGCAATTTAAAAAATTTTCATAGCGGAAATTTGTACCACTTGGTAACGGTTCGGAATTTGACAAATATCTCGGATGAGATTCTCACCTCGTCTGTTTTTCGCGAATTGCTGGGGGATAAAAGGCGTGGTTTTTAGCCTCCTGGGTGAAGCGGTGAGGCGGAATATTTTGCGGGACGATTCTTGTCGGCACACTCCAGGTTAACCCAGCATGTTAATGTATGCATTAGGGGCGTAATAAGGCGCAACGCCATGGTAGTAAACCGTAACAGCGAGAGGGAAATAAATAATTTCCCAACCCAAGCCAAGGGGAGTTGCCTCGCTGCGACTGACGGATCACTAACGATTCGCCTTACACGAAAGGTGTTGCTAAGGTTTATGAAGGATCGTAAAGTGATGGGAAAACTAAGCGGAGACGGCATGGTTGGCCAAAGTTGGTGCGTACAGGTCATGTACTAAAAAGGAGGGCTTCCTACAAAATGCACTCAGAAAAAGCGCAATTTGCAATGTTAATTGCACACCAAAAATTCTGGCCTGAAGCTGAATGTTTACGTGCACTTCCTCTTTGCGTGGACTGTAAATAAATGTAAATTGCACTTGGCCCCGCCTTTTGAAACTGGTCTAGTTGCGTTGCTTCAACATGTGATTGCCTTGTTAAGTTAACCGAACTTGCCTGCATTTTTTAAAACCGTGGAATAAAAATGGATGCCATTTATTTGACCGCCGCTCAGCAAATATGAAACAATTTATTATGACGCCAAAAAGCAAGCGCCGCTGTTTGATCATCAAGAAGGCGTTGCCGCACCATACACACACTTTTTGTCGGCAATTTTTTAAAAGAAAACCATCGCGCATCCCCTTTGCAACACTGATGCTGCCGAATTTATTGGCCGCAAAGGGCCCTCGGGAACAATAGTTGTAAAATGCAAAAGACAATGAAATGCACCTGAATAGTCGGCTTAGTCCCGTTGATGATGTTGCAGACAAACATCCTTTTCTTCATCGCCTATTCAAAGAGATTTCCAAGCACACATTCCCACAATATATGTCATAAAATGCTAAACTATTGCCATAAAACATATGCGCTCAAAATTTACGAGCATTTTTCTGTACGGAAATGTGTACAATGTATATCGACCAAATTCCTAGCCGTGCTTCGAGTTGAAACGTTGCTTATAATTTCTGTTACTCGACCCGGAGGTGCCTGTTTATTGCAGGGGTGTATGTACTACAGAGGGTGCGCGTGGATATTAAGCCACATCGTTGGTATCTCCCTTCAAGTAAAAAAGGTTAGCTCGTGTTACGTACGTGATGACACGAAGGTAAATGTGTTAAAAGCATCGCGCCAACGTACGATATGCAGAACCGTATCAGTTGTGCAGCACACATACTAACATTCTGCTAATTGTACCAGTTGAGGCGCTCGCTTGGTCTTTGAATTACTCGTATACATGTTGTGAACATATACGTTAGGAGTGGAAGAGTCAACATATTTGGTTCGTCAACTGCCGATCCCAAGGCTTCTCTCTAACGATCTCTGCCTTGTAATTTGTTAGAGATGCCATCCCGACCTGCCCATCAAGACCTTCGCCTTCTTCTTAAAAAAACGTCCTGACCGAAATAGGCTCGATATAAAAAGAAGCCCGAAAAAAACCCTGCACTATAAGCCTCCCATGGAAAATTAGCCTTATTGAAGGTGGTAGGCGGTAATGGTCAATCTCGGCCAGGACTGGTACATGGCACCTTGCGATGCCTTTTGAGCCAAGAATCTGGCCAGTCACGGTCCCCTCCGCACCTCCTTGTGTCTTCTAACCTCCAGGTCACCCACTTTTTACATCAACGCCCTCTTTTTCTCTCTCCCCCCCCCCCCCTTTCTTGCTACCTGCCTTTTCATCCGGCCCGGCCTTTTATTCCCGTCAGAGAGAGTGCAAATCATGCTGCGATCATTAAGACGACAGACGTGCTCTCTCAACCCTCTGTATATATGTACACATACCGCGCGGTATTAAAATGGGTGCTGCTAATATGCAAACGAAGGGTCGTTAATTGGGCTGCATAAGCGACAGGATGTTATAAAGATGGATATCCTCATATGCAGAAGGTGGCAGTGTCTTCAATGTCTTCAGCACAGGGTTTGATTAGGCCATTACCTCCTGCGAGAAGGAGGATCTGTTTCTCATGCCCCGAGCTGGATTTGCATAAAGCCATAACCACGGCTGGGCTTCTACCGTATAATCGCCAGGCCAAGGCGGCTTCTGCTGCTGGCACTTCTTCGTTTTGGAGATGACACGGTTTGGAAGGTCAAGGAGGTGGTTTTTCTTCAGACTGACTCGAGCATTTCCACATCGCGCCAAAAGGGAAGGGTGGGTGATTGCAGCCTTCCCCAACGTGATAGTGTAATTAATTAATGTGGGTGGGTGGTGTCATGTATTCTGACCGCGTCGGAAGAGGTCATGGATATGCGAGAAAGTGCACAGGTGTGACCCAACACGTGGGTTGCGAAACTGCGCTGGTTCCAGTCACCAGCCAGGTCCGATGTATATATTCAGCATGATAGAAACTCTTTTATATTTTCATGGCGTTGTCCGTGGCGTAGACGTGATCATTACCGAGTTGGCACTCTCAACACGCACGTTGAAAACTCTTTTCCAACATACTATTAGGCCTACCTACCAGCAATTAATCCAGGGTTTTTCTTGGGGAATGCAGGCAGTGAGTTATGAGGTAGTGAAGCAGCAAACACTCCCAGTGGACACCTTGCGTGGTGCTTCGGTTTCTTGTACGTAACCAACTATCACCAAATTGGCCACCCCTCACATTTAATCAGCCGGATTGAGAAATCGTCGGCCTCGTTAGCAGCACCACAGTTGATGGTTTGTTATCGGACGAAGAAGAAGCCATTTTTGACAAATGCAGAGTAATGCCCCCTTCCATCGCATGCAACTTGTTTCTTAGGACCTGTGTCACGCTCTTCGTGACCTCTTAGGGAATGTGAAGGGGCCACCTCAAGGGTCATCCTGGCCAACTTGGCATTCAGGACTCTGATCAGTTTTCCTTGTCATTAAGCGGCTTTTTTGTGTGTGAGGCATTCCACATGAGGAAAACTGCTGCCTGTCTTACTGTGTGGGAACCAAAAGACGGAGGAATTAAGGTCAGCTAGGAGAGGTGGCAGATGACAAAAGCGATTAGTGTGTCCTCGCCTTGGCACAAGTCGCCCTTGATACTTCCGCACAATTTTTTTTTCAATCTAAAACGCCAGAAACACATACGAATAATGATAGGCATACGAGTATAATATTCCTCCAGACCGGTTTTGGCCTTTTTCCTTGAGTGGATTAATGAGTCGCACTTTGAGAAGACGTTGGTGAATATTTCATCATGATAATATGAACCAAGGAGTAAGCAAGGTCGAATCTGTATTATTGCTCCAGTATTTCCGCAAACTCCTTCAGGCTCTTCATACCCAAGTATGGCACACCAACCCACCTTGGTATTGATCTTGTCCAAGGTTAGTGGGCACAAGATCTGTTTTTAAATCCGGTCAGGGCGGGTACGAACTGTTGTCATCCGTGCCAAAGAGTGGAGGTCACTTCATCCTGCACGATTGACTCCTACGGACTGGGCTTGTCCATCGGAGTGACCTCTTGACACACAAATGTCCTGCGGGAAGAAACACATTCAATGACAACTGTGCGTGAAGATTTAACCCAATTGTCCATCCGTACCGTTACTTAACCTCACCCTGTTTTGCACCACGATTGTGCAATATCGTGCATGATTTTGCCGTTAATGGAACTTTGACATTGGGACGCTTCGGGGCCTGCTGTCCACCGGTAAAGATACCTTTGTAAGGATGTTGGACGTGCACCGTTCTCTCATATACCTGCAGGATAATCAACTTATCAATGCAAATTCTCACCGTCTCACATAATTGATTCAATAATTAAATTCAAATTTGCCCCATGTCCAATCCAATTCTACCGAACGGGACTCACAAAATGACAGCCGGCCTCTTAAATTGAGGGTAATTTAGTTGGAGCCAGGTTATTGTCTCACTCTCCCCAGTGCAGTGTAGGTGTGATTACAATATATGAATTGGTAATGCACTCCTGTGTCGGTGCGATTAGCCGTTTGACCTCAAATGGCAGGGTGCTAGTATGTATAGCATGTGACCTCTTGAGAGCGTGCATGGGACAGCCCCAAACCCAGCGTTTTACTTTCAATCTACGTGCTCGATATGTATAAGTTCGGCCTTAAAACACCGACGCCACGGTTAAATGTAAGAGTCAGGACTAAGGCGATAAGGCGTGAAATTCGCCAATCCTGTTATTTTCTCTCAAAACAGCGTGGTCCGGCCTGTACTTTGAACCACGGAGGTCCCTAATCGCTGTGGACTTACAGGGAGAGGTGTATGGCCTTATACAATAAATGAGGTGCGGTCACCCTACTCGGGTTTTTGGGGGGAGACCCGAAACGGGACACTTGAAAAATGGGACATGTGATATTCTTTTTTGGTCACCATTTGCGGTGTAGAAGGGCCTGGCAGAAGGAGGGCGGTGAGTGAACAAGGAAGCAAAACACATTCTCCTTGCACTCTCGGCTAATTGTTCCTCGCACTGCCCGCCCTAATTAGGGATAATGCACTCTTTGGTAAGGGGCGGGGATACCCTTCTCCATGGGGCTAAGAAAAGATGAGTGACGTTGCCGGATTTTTTTAAAGGCTTTAATTCGCGGTGGGAAATGTGCGAAATGTTATCTGGACACTTTATCTGCTGAGGTCACCTTGCAGCCAAGCGAGGTTGGCAACTTGCAAACGTGGAATCTGCCACTTTTGGATTTGTTGAGGGTTTATTTTTGACAGGGTGCCGTCATGCAATTGAATAAACCACTGCAGGCTGCTAACCTGCTGTAAAATATTTTTTGATATGCAAAAGATTTTAAATCGTCGGTATATACAAAGTGAGACAGTGGATGTAGCTGTGCAATAAGGAATAAGCGGGACAGTCCAGCAGACAGTGTCGTGACCTGTGAAAGTCTGCAATAACGGGGCGTCAAGTGGACACCAGGATAGATCTAATCATAGTGTGTCATTTTCACACCTCGTCATGATATTCACTATGCCGTGTCATAACAACCTTTTCCCGGACACACTGTCCTTTTATTATTATCTGACCCTGTTTTCATAAGATCGTTAAATTTATATGCGGCACATCCGCCTATAGGCACGTCCTGCACTATTACTATAGATATATGCCTCTCTGCAAACTGATTTCTGGAGAAAACAATCCATAATTTTCCCCTTGAACATGGAGGCAATGCATCACTTGTGCGCGTGTGAAATCAATTCCCACCAGGACTTCCGTACAATACTTGTATGTACTCTCAAAAACTGCGCAACGGTACAGCAGGAGTGTCAGGACTCCCTGGTTCACGAAGAGGTAAGAGGGTGACGATTAAATAAATGGCATGGCGACCCCGTCGTGACTGGACAGGACGCTTAAAAAGGCGGGAAACAGCACGTGTAGTCCGATGCTGACACGGGCCTCAATACAAGGCGCCACAGTTACTATCAGCCCCATGCAGCCATGCCCGCCTCCAAATGGCGATAATTCGGAAATAAACGTCAGATTTAACTGCCGTTGCATCTGCTACAACACACCCACCCAAATCAGTCAGTCCTTGTCACATGCTACCCACGGTCGTCTAGTGACAAACTAGTTAAGCTGTTTTTCCTGTCCTGTTTTTTCCCGAAAACTAGTGACCGGAGAGGTCAAGATATGGCTGTCAGCGCCAGGTCATGCCAAAATGGAGGCATGCTTATGGAGCAAGAGAGCGTGATGGGTTCGGGTGGGTGGTTATTACGGCCCGAGATTAAATTCCGACCTACCTCAAAATTCCTGTGTGTACACGCAGGGTGACTAACCTCTACTTTATTGATATCAACCCCTCACATACGCACGCAATGGTGTCGAAATTTCGAAAATTCCTCCCAAAAAATGGTGTTCCTTTAACGACAGAACCCTGCAGTGAATCTAATGGGTGTTCAGTCGGCGAGATGTGAAGACTGTTTTTTGATCAGCCCGCGGGTCCAATAAGGGTATGAAAACTTTGTCAGACGATGGATAAAACAGGAGCCTAAATCAAGTTGGCTTTACGACTTGATGGAAGATGATGGCAACACGTGTAAGATGGCAGGGATAAAGTCCGAAAAGTTGGGGGTCGTGTAATAAGATTTGGAGCGATTAGTGCGGTTGAGCGAGTTGGTACAAAAGGATAGGATGATCCCTATGGCGATCGGCCATGCGAGTGCTTTACACCTCCGGAAGATCCATCACCAGTCTCAGCAGATTAAAAAGCCACGAAGCCGTTTAATTAACGTGAGGTGCTCCTAAGGGGGGAAAGTAGTAAGCAAGCAAAGCGGCTTCTGCAGATGGATAGATGGAGCATGCAGATCCGCACGAGAGAAAATGTCCTTATCTGCACTCTTTATGAGCCTGCATGGTGATTTATGGGCTTGTAATGGAAACATTCCGCATTTATGGCACGGCCCTTTTTTTAAAACTACAAAAATTCCGGAGTCTTAATATTTTTCCCAAGGCGCGATGGATTGAAAGCGATGGGATGAAACTGGTCGAGTGCTATGGAATGCTGCTGATTCCAGGATGTCGCATGATTCCCATGGGACGCATCGGATCATCAGGAATCCCAGGTTTTATGTATCGGAGAAGCCTGAATCGCGGGTCACTTTGCCGCTTGAGGAGGATTCCCGTGACGACAATTAACGTCTCTTAAGACGAATGCTCCTTGCATTATGTCTGCATTAGTCCGGTTCCGCCACTGATAAAAACTGAAGGCGCAATGATGCTACAAAAAAAGAGAGGAAAAACGGAATAAGTATAGTTGTACATGACGGCTTTACGCATGTGGGAATCGGTAATAATTTATGAGTACAGTATTAAGCGGCCAGGTAAAAATGCCAAACTGGTTGTGTAGTTGAGCGGGAGGACAATTGCAAATGATGCAGAGGCCGCCGAGTAGCAATTTGTTAATTTTAACGGCTCTAATATTCGACCTGTTGGGCCTCGGGTCGTTTGCAGCAAAAAGATCAAAAATCTACATGCAATTATCCGGCATTGCCAGCCACTGCGACTTAGATTCGCAAACAATCAAGTACTGCATATAAGAAAAGAAGTGCGCACCTACGCACTCATACATTTGACATTAGACATGACTGATCTGCGTTACTGCGTCATTTTCTTCGTCGAACAACTGGTATGGATTACACAAGTGTGTTATTATTAACCACACTGAAGGTGGGCAAGTATATAGGTCTATAGAATAATTTTTCGGAACTCGTTTGGTCAATTATGCGGATGATTGGCTGACCAGGAAAATTAGTAGACACTATAATAAATAAAGGTCACGTTGCGTAATATTTTGTATATTCAAAGATCTCAAGGTAACCACTTATTATTGCATATATGCATATTATACGCTCGTGACATTGAAAATATGCATAAGTGCAATAAAAGTCAATTTGCATGTAGATTTCTGAATAATTTTTACTTAACATTTCCAATAGGTGGATGTATAGGTCATTTATAAACAGCAACCAGAATCAATGATGACAAGTGAACTGTTGCTTATTTTAAAACAGGTTGCCGGAGTAAACAATTCGCAGCTTCTTGAACTGAGAGACGGGCAGTGCATCATCCTGCAAATTTAGCTCTGTCATACTTGAGAGTATGCTAATTAATAAATAAGCAAAATTTCTTAGAAATCTAGCCCTCGTAAATAATACAATTACTTCCCTGGTAATTAATGACGCAAAATATCTCAAGCCGACATTGTCACAAAGAGACACACCAAGAGCACAGTTTTTCGAGACAAATGCCCCATGCGTGTAGCAGAGAACAAAAGGTGTTTCTCGTCATATTCTTCAGGCGACTCCTTTCTCTTTCTCAAAGTGTAACTGTTCAACATTTCAAGGAGAAAAGCCACGAAAATTATGGCGTTGGAACTGTTGTTCTGTCGCGTCGTCTCGGATAAGTGTTTGGACGTGAAAGGCAGGGCCGCCTAATGAAGAAGGATCGCAACTAGCAAACCCCCAGCAAACGGTCATCTTCTTCCCTCCGCCCTTATACAAGATTGCCCAAAAAGCCAAACCAGCAAAGGTTCCGGAAGAAGAAAAAAAAAAGTTGTACAGATGGAGGGAGGCATCAGTCACATCCATATTTCTCCTTGATTGATGGACTTAATTAGGTATGAAACCTTCTCTGGACAGTTGTGACAGCAAAATTCATTCAGCGCGTTATGCCCCTTCCGCTGCCAAAGAAAGAGAATGATGAGGATTTCTACCGAGCATGAGCTTGAGATTGGTTATGTCAAGGTCTGAGGCTAGAAACGTACCATTTCAATGTACGCCAAGTAATTAGCCCAGCAACAATGTAAAAATCCTTAAGAATCATTACAATACACCCTGCCAAGTTTGCATAATTTTCAGTACGTGGCGTGGGATTGCGCACAGTAGGGGCTTATCCTTCGAAAACTAATACCGGGCAAGTAGTGCCTGACATATACGACTACTTCGTACCACCTTTTTACGCTGGCGGTAACCTGCATAAAAACAAGAGGGGGGCACGCCTTCATTGCGCCGTAAAAGACGGTGACAGTTCCAGTTACTGCCAAAGTAGTAGCTGCTGCAGTAGTATTTTTTTGAACTCATCACCTGAAGAATGTGACGGGAACTAATTCCACTTGATTTTATCAGAGCAACGTATCTTGGTGGGGGCAAAAATTATTCAGGTTTTGGAGCAGTTGCAATTAAGTGTATAGTGTGATGGAAAGTTGCGCAATCAGAAGAGGATATGCCCCGCCATTTTCTCTACAAAACGGAATAAAAGTGGAACGAAAGCCAGGAAATAGGGTAAGGCCCAGAGCAATTTCCTGTTTTGGGAGGAGAAAGGCGGCGGCTGGGCAAAAAGAACCGTCCTTTTTAAAACATCCTTGCCGACAGACAGCCTTGGGATCACGCGAGTACGACGACCATCCGCCAAACTCGTTTCTGATATTGTGTAAAAGTCCTGTTAGCCCCTTACACGATGCTTGCCATTTGACCCGGGTCCCCCGCCTGCCATTTGGCGTTGAGAGAGCGACATCTGCGCTTCAATTTCACGGATAAAAGCCTCGGGACAATATTGACGTAATCAGCGCATCTACGTACTGTACCGGCCACGTACCGCCTGTCGTGTCACGAAGTACACTGTGCAAAAGTGGGCTGATTCAACCTGTAAAAATCGTCCATTCGCAACAAAAACACACGTTGACCTCCTGCTGTATTTCTGTGCATAAAACTGAATACATCTTGTGAATCCAAGACTTGAGGCGCAATTTCTCCAATTTCGACATGGCGCAGGGTTTTAACCCCACCGACCCTGCCGGGCATTCCGCGGTGATTAATTACTTATTGTGCTTGACTAAACACATTTCGATATTCAACTTTTCCCCATTGTCTCCAAGAAAGAAAACTTGGTGCCCTCCCGCCCTTTTGCCTGTGGAAATGCACCTGGACTCCCCTCGCCAATAGTTTGCAGAATCGTAATAAATCACTGTGTACAATTGGCACTTTAACTGTATGCTAAAAGTAACACTACAATTATGATAAATAGACAATTGCAGTGGACTGATTTACCAATTCGTGATTCTTAATTTTTTTTGTCAAAAAAATATGGACACTAGTAGTACACTTGTTCACCGATGTGTTGCAAACCATTTGACTCGCGATAATGCAAAGCAGCGTCTCCGCCCAGAAAGAAAGCGGCAGTATGGAAGATGGATTGCCGGCGTGAAGCGGGCCATCCAGCTGATCCGCCGGATCGCTGGAAAGTCACACCACTTGGGGCGTCGACCATTGGATGTCTATGTAGACCACACGGCATTTCGGGGCAGAAGCTACTGGTGGGCTCTTCATTCAGAATGGGCTTGTCACCAGCGTATGATATACAGGACAGCTTCGGTGACGCTTGCGAGAGGTGGCGTTGCCCCCGATTCAAGTTGGGGCGGAGGCCATAAGATGGCGAAGAAAAAAAAATTGTGTTGTCCTGTTTCGAGTTAAAGGAGACGAGACTAATGAGACTCTCGTCCCTATCGATGACCCTCTAGGTACTTTTACGATATGCGAACATGCTGTGGGGCCTTGTAAGAGGTTCCGAGCGTGTAGGCGGAAGGGTGGAGAAACTGACAGCTACGGAGAATTGCACGTGTCCATCTTCGTGCTGGCTTGAAATGATTGAAAGGACTTTAGGTGGGGGCGTCTTGGCGGCCTTAAAAAAATAAATCCAAACTGGACCCCCAACCGGCAAGTCTATTGACCTATTCTTGCGAGGACTCTCATCCTTTACCTTTCACCACCCTCTTTTGCAATAGATTGTCCGTCGAATTTTTTAGTGGCACGTACAGCGTGCGTAGTGAAAAATTGAGCTATCCTATCATTTTCTGCCATAAAAGACATATGGAAGTGAACAGCGGCAATAAACATGTCCAGGGGCAATGAGGCTGCTGCCGAACTGCCATTTTTTCCTCCTCCTTAACCTCCCTCAAGGAAGACTTCCTTGGGGACCATCATAGCTAGAAAGATAAATATGTTCCGCAGGCCATCTCAAGTCGACCAAAATGGCCGTGGAGGGAATCTTATTGCCCTCTGATTGCGCTTGTAAACCGCTTCAGACCTCTTTTCGTGGGAATAGACCGCTTATATCAGTCAGACCTTGCCAGACCAACTGGAGGACAAATGACCAGCATTTCACGGATTTTCACCTTCGCGCGATAAATGAAAATTTTCCGATTACGGCAAAAAGATCCCGGCCATCTGGTAAAAAGAGGAACGAAGGCATGTCGTGATCCGCAGCCCAGGGGCACAGCACCTGCTCCAAAGTGCATTATGCTGCCTTTCGTGCCAAACGGCAATTTAGCCCCCTTCCCCCTCGACCCCTTCTTTAGATGCAACCCCCTTTTCCTTACTCGAAAATGAGCAAATTGGAGGACAATTTAAGAGGGCAAATTCTGGTTTTCGGGTCGCCCCAGAGGCTGTATTGTGTAGGATGAACCCCACAACTTTCAGGGGTGAATCATTCATCACGATTGTTTCTGTCTCCACCCACCTTGTAATATGTTTCTCACATTGAAAAATCTTGGTTACAGCGGACAACCAGTCGGAGGGCGAAGCGGGTGGTGAGAGCGAGAGTATCAGGAGAAGAAGCGGAACCCCCTCGAGCGGAAGCGTGGCAGGCATCCGCCAGAGGAAGAAGAAGACGCCGACCCTGTCCAGGAGCAGCGTGTCCGGCGAGAACACAGTGAACGGGGTGGGTCGGGGCAGTATGCCAGTGGACTCTTCCTCGCACATAAAGGCAGAGCGATTCAGCCCCGAGCTTGGCCCCGAGTCGTCCTCCAGAAGCGTGAGCAGCGGGTCTCCAGCCAGTCCGTCCCCGCTGCAGGCAACAGGCGGTCGGCTTTTACCTGGCTGCAACCCGCGACCCCCGTCCTACCCTGGGACACCCCCAGGGGCAGCGGCCTTCACCCCTCCCGTGCCAGACAGGTTCAGTCCAGCCTCCCTGGCCGGATCAGGGGTCCAGCAGCAACCTTCCTCCCAGCATCCTCCACAGCCGCTCAAGCAAATGGAGCAGATGATGACCAGAAACTACAGCGATTTTATGCGCAGTCTGGCCGCCAAGTATAATAACAGCAATCCCAATGAGTAAGTACTTGCCCTTTGCAACCTCGACACGTCCAGATCGCTTTGCACGGCCGGCTCTTAACGTCGTCGTTTTGATGGTAATCATGCGGTACATACACACCTGAGGGTTCTCATTTGCGTGGGGGTTTTTTCTGCCTGAAAATGTGCATTCTCGGTTTTCCCAGTAAGGATTTTTATAGCATACGCGGTATTTGAGTAGGTCATTATCAAAACCAGGCTATCTTTTTCGGACGGTGTCTCTATACCTTGACGTGGGGCTTGCGTTTCTCCAGTGACCCCAAGAGCTATGTCGGCGGTAGCTTCGTCTACTGGGAGGGCCATTCAAGTAGGATATAGGTCGGATAGGAGACTTTCCTCTCTTCATTTTTCTCTTCATTTCTGTCTCCATCTGTCCCACCTTTGCATATAGTCTTCTAATAGCCAGATAGCCATAGTTGCTTTGGCTCCTTCTTAATAAACCAAACCATTCTTCTTCGGTACGAATCCTTCAGAATATAGGATTTCAGATTTAGTGAGTCTTTTTACGGCCAGGTCGCAATGGGAGGTGGACCGGAGGTGAAAATGTTCCATAATATTGGAAATATAAATTTAGCGTTGAGTAACCAGGAATAGACACTTATGACAAAATGAAATAGCCCATGTTTTGATAATGACCTGCTCATTTATAAGAGATAGAAACCATTTTCTATACAAAAATGTGCCAGCAGTTTTGAGCTAAAGACATGTCCAACCCCGAATTACCGCATGAAAATATCGATATCCATACCGTTATCGCATCTGTACGCCCCTTATATTTTTCCGGATAGGTTTACTGTCCAGAGGCTGCTCTTAAGTCATACACCATGATAAAGTGCAATCCCGAAAATGGATGCAGCACTGCATGCGTATCCTTATGGATGCTATCAAACATTCGAGCGTGAAGTGAGAGATATATCGTGGTGATAACCGCCCCCTTTCCAGCTCGTTTGCAATCATACATACTTTTTTTTTTGGTCCTTAGCTCCTCCTTCTTCTTCTCCCCCAAGTTTTCTCCTGGAAATAAAAAATGGCTACGGACACTTGGCAACCGGATCGGCCTTTTGCCCTGGAAATATATGGGCTTTGTGAAGGGGGCGATCCCCGCGGTGCAAATCTGGGCGTGAACACTCGCGCCGAAACTGCAAAACCCGCCCCAGGAAGTGACCTAGGAGAGTTTTTTTTTTCTCCAACTGGATTGCTCGAGATCTGTAGCTTCAACAGGGTGGGGAAGACAAATTCATCCCTCCTCTTTGCAAGCCTACCTCACCATATTTCCATCGTGTCCAAGGAAAGATATTTCAGCCTTAAGTCCTTAAGGACGAACATTTTTAAAAAAATGAAGGATAGCTCCAGGGAAGATTATCCTGGATGAAAAAGTGTCCAATTTTATTGACCTTGGTTGTCACTCCCAGGGGGCTGACAGTGACAGAAAATGGTGAAATTCATTGCCAAAAAAGGATTAAGACGTTAGGACACTCGGGTCCAATTTGTTTCAATGTAGAATTAATGTCTCTTTTTTTCTTCTTTTTTACTTTGTGGGAGACATGTCCGAATCAGGCTGGTGATAAAGTGTGTTGGAGTAGCCCGGCTCTTCAGGTTTCCGTAACTGCTAACCGGGATTCAGGCAGCTTTTACTCAAGATTTCAGTGACTTACAAAGACCCCTCTTGACGTTTTGATAAATTAACGCGGGTCGTGCTTGGAAAATAATGACCAAATTTCAATGAACAAGCTGGAAGTCTCCGCCTTTTATATTCCATAAAAAGGGTAAAACTTGATACGTATCTGGCCAATTGTGCGGTTATTTCGCGGACAAGTGATGCAGATGTTGGTGCGGAAAAGATAGCCATCGGATAGGAGTCGTGGGTAGTGTTGATGGGGGTTGAGGCGGACCATCTTTGTGCTTTGGAAGTGGCGAAGAGAATCATGGAGTGTAATATATTAGAGTCCAGCGATGAAGTGTGTGATGGCTGAAAGAGAAGAATGTGCAGTGGCGCACTTGCTAACTTCCAATTTTATTTTTTTTGGTGGTCTTCTGACCGCCGGACATCCAACCACACGGTAAAGTTGGCCGTGCCACTTCTTTTTACACATGATCCCAACTCTTGCCCCAGTCTGACCTGAGCCTCATTAGTTTTATCTCATATTGTCGGCTTCTCGTAAGCATTTGTAATTGCTTTCTTCGCTTTGGGCAGGTGGCTAACAAATGGATGAGGCCAACAAAGGAACGGTCTGAGAGAGATAGAAACGCTTCGGTCTTGTGATTCTTCCCGGTTTGATTTATAGGTTCGGTCCGAAAATACGAGACAAAAAAAAGGTGGACAGCTCGAGTTCAACATGTCGTTAGCAGAGAGCGACTGCTGTTTGGCAGGACCGCGATGGGAAGAGTCATTTGAAGCATGTCGATCCTTCACTGCCATCCTGTGGTTTACCGAGTTGCTTTGTTTGTACCCACGCACTAATTCGAACACAAGTAGTCAAAACAAGCTGTTGACAATAGGATCGGCTATTTTAATATGAAATGTAAGACGCCCAAAAGCCCCTGCGCAGTGTACTTCCCGATGGACAGGAGAGACGCATAGGTTTCAGAGTGTCAGGATGAATGAGGCTCGTCACTTGAAATATTGCATAAAATTCCATTTCTCAGCGACGTTTCCGTTGCGCACAAGATAAATTACATAATAACACAGGTCACGCTGCGGTGTGCAGGGAAATTCCGTTATTCCAATATCTGCAGAACAAAGGTCGCTGTGTCTGTCATTTTTTTGCATTTCCAGGTCCATTGGTTCATGTTTGTAAACAGCAATGATTTCGTTGCAGGTACTTCAACAACAGCCGCAATGGCTTCTTGTCCGGACTGGACACCCGGTTCGGCTTCAAGCCCGCCTCGACCCCTCTCCTGGGGCTGGGGTCATTCGCAAGTCCCCTCAACACCGGAAAAGAATCAAGCGAGACATCCCGCAAGTCCGACGTCTCGTCTCCGTCCAACGCCGCGGCAGTCGCAGCAGCAGCCGCTGCCGCCGCAGCGACCAACAACTCTCTTCTGTCCAACTTCAACAACTTTCCACTGATCGACATGAGCTCTACCCAAGCCCTTCTGAACATGGTCCGTTCGGCCAGCGCCCACAGTGCCTCCCAGCTGGAGACCTACTTGAAAGGCGCCATCAAGAGGCCTCACGACGGTGCCTTGCCTTCCACCACCAGCCCATTGGACCTGTCCAGCGTCAGCAAGAAGCCCAGGACGGACTCCACGGGCGGGTTCGTGGCCCCGCTGCTGGTTGGCCCCGGGGCCGGACTCAGACTGCCACTCAGTGACAGTGTCGAGTTGGACTCCAGCAGAAGCAAGGAGAGCAAGAGCGTGTCGCCCAAACCGGCTCGTGGTAACACACCGTCGTCATCCGCGTCATCAGCGTCGTCGACGTCCCAGCAGCAGCCCAACCCTTGCATGTCCCTATGTGCAGACAAGGCTTGCTCCTCTGAAGGTGCTTCCGACGTGGCGCTCTGGACAGTACAAGACGTCTGCCACTTTGTCGCTACCATTGATCTCTGTGCCGAATACGTCGAGGTGAGTACCGTACTTGAATAATGAAGGGCTACCTTTCTCACGACGTTACAACGGGACGAACCGCACGCAAAAATGGAGTAAGAAAGATTTGTGGGGGCTCCGAACATGTAGAGTGGATTGCAATTGATTTAAATTTCAATTCCGTGTGCACAGACCTGCCACTGCGGTCTGGTGAGTCCGAACAATCCCATTGTAAAAGTTTCTACCCCCAGCTTTTAAAGTACGGGGCCCTGAACAAGCGAAACAATTATACCGCTTCGAGACCCTAAACACGAGCGCACGACAAATGCTCCTCCCAAGGAAAATCCATTCCTAACACGTTCCGTTCTCTCCGGAACATCTCACTCTGCATGGCAGCAATAGCATGAACTTCTGCACCTAATGAAGTGAGCAAAAAGAAATGGCGACGACGGTCATTTTGGACAGGAAAATGGCTGGGAAACTAGGAATTCGCCCCAGCAACTGTCCAGAAGTCAATGCTCCTTGTTGCATTATGCATTCATGCAAGATTTTCCTGCACTTGCTTAGGACCTGTTACACTCGTCTCTTGCCTGGGCATGCATCAACATGCTGTGTTTATTAGAAGGAGAAGAAAACTTTTTTGGCGAATAATTCTTTAGCAAATGTGATGACATGTGGTATCCAGAATAGCCGTCATAGTTGGGCCACCTACCGAGGGGCTACTGGGCCATTAATTTGTTCCCCATATTTCTTCCCTTTTTGTCTCAAATTGTCAAGATGTATTGATCGAGAACACCTGTGGGACTTCCTGCTTTATTTATCAAGTGTCCGCTCCCTGAATAACTGGTTCCGACGGAGCTATTACCGCGGGAATTTACTGACATTAAACGTCACGCAGTGTGCAAAAAGGGGCCGTGTGTCCTATTTCATTTCTGCACCTATCGGCATAAATTTTGCAGTTATGGGGGCCAGAGTTGCGACATCGGAGCGGCCGATAAGAATCTTCGCCCATATAGTAGTATAATACGCACAGCAACTGAGTGGAGATAAACAAAATGCGCCGGTTCTAAATGCTTGTCTCAAGCGAACAATGAAGCGGTTTTATGGTTCGCATCGGCGTCTTTGAATCCATCAGGGCGACTTTTAATTGGCCGAGCAGGTACAGCTAACTCAATCCGATCCGCGGCCGAGATAAAAACGCTCTATCGGCAGGAAGGCAGTTAACCGGCGACTCTATGCAAATGAGGGCTAAAAACATCCCTCAAAAACTTGACACGCATATCATTATACACACTCTGCCTTAAAACGCTTGTCTACATTATGTGACATAAACGCATAACATCACCCACTGAAACCACACACCTTATATAGCACGTATAGAATGGATGACAAGGTGCGTTATTTTAAGTTCATGTAATAGACTTAAAATTAGTATGCATTTAAAAAATATATCCGCACATTATTTTTAGGCTTGTGATTTATAGTATAAATTTTATCATGTTGTCTACTATATTCTGTTACCTTATAGATTCTATAAGGTAACCGAATAGTAGACTACAGGATAAAATTTATACTATAAATCACAGGCCTACATATAGATTATAATATTTATCATTTAATTGATGTGTAGGGTATTATTGATAAATATATTATGCTATACAGTATTATTTTCTTGTGTAATATATTGATGTGTTATTTATTTGTAGTAATAATTTATAAGATGTCGTTTGTTTATTAAGTTATATTATTGCATTTATTTTATGCATTATTGTAGACTTATGCTGTATCATTTGGTATTTAGACCCTATAGTTCACTGTAGACGTACATGATTTATTATTTAATGTTGGTGCGTGGTTTATTGGGCAGAGATTGCGTAATTTTGCACGTACTAGTTTTGAGTGGAATTCTCGGTTGAGGATGGGACGGCTGGGTCAAAGGTCGAGTGTCAAGTGCCTCGTCGCGTCGCGCGGAAACGCATGGCAGGAAATCCGGCAGCCGCGGTGCGTAATGAATCGCTCGTGACAGGCCGGCCTGCCATTAGCCACTGAAGACCCGACAATCATTTCATTTGCCGTTATTACCGACTATTTAAGAGTTTGTCACGTTTGTGGCTAGGAGGACGAGGGGGTAATTACGCAATTAGGGGGCGTGTTTCTGATCGCTGCAAGGTTTTTTTTTTTCAGCATATAGGTAGGACCGGGTCCAAAAAAGGGATCTTCAAGGGGATATAAGTGCAATCCGGCAACCTTGGCCTATGGAGCTGCTCCTTTTGTACGAATCTCCGGCCAAGGGGTCATCGCGTAATAAAACCACACCCCCGTTCCATGAACGACCTGAATATGGACGCGGAAAGGTCCGGCTGAAGTGTAGGACGGCCCTTTTTTTTCTTCTTTTCTTCGGTCGTTCCCATTAGTGATGGCAGACCATTGGCACAAGTTGAGCCCTCTTCAAACCGCAGCGGGTGGTAAATCGGTCACATGTACTTTTTTTTCCAACGCTTATTTTTGGCATTGTAGATATTGTGATGCGGTCGGTCGTGAGCATGAACAATCGACTGGTGTTGCAATGGAGGAAAAAAAAGCTATGCAGTAAAAAGGCAACAATGATGGTTTTGACATGCAGGGTGGAAAATTGTTGCTGGGCAATTTGAGGCCTGCTTTGGTTACGGAATTACCTGTGTGTATCGGTGCATTGAGTCACTGAATGTACTTGTTCAAGGCCTGCTAAAATTACCGTGTAATTAACGTTGCGATTTATTATAATTACATAATTACAAACAATTCGTGCGCCAATCTTAATGGCGAATTACTACTGACTTTTTGGAACGATGAAACAACATAATAGCAGCTGTCTATATATATTTTTGGTTTGTGGCTCAGTGTGGCACCAGCTGGACCACCTGAAAGGGTCCATCTTTGGAAGACAAAAGGACGTTTGCACAGGGATGGCGGCAAAGTTTACACAAGCGCCACCAAGTGTTGACCCAAGCCCCGGAGAATATTGGCCAGGGACGATTGTGTACAAGTATACTACGTGCCCCTTTTTTCTTTTCTTTTGCTTCTTATTTTTTTTCTTTTCTTCGTTCTACCCCCACCTCCTCAGCCGTGTTTTACGAAGGGCCTTTGGGGACGGTACATTCCTTTCTCATCAGCAGGAGAGTGTTAGCCGGCGTTGTCTCCAGGCTGTTTTTGCCCCTCGGAAGGGCGGGGACGGCCGCGGGTCAAGTGACGGCGTTCGGAGTGCCTTGGCCCCAGAGCTTGCAAGGTCCTTTCCACCTCTATAATTGGCCATTACGCGGGGAAAAGTTAATGGCCTGGCCATCCGTCTCTGGGGGGCGCCCGGGACAGGTGCCTTCAGAGGCCGAAGGTCACCACCCCACCAAATTCTAGTACTTTTTACGTTTAGGGTCATTTTTTGATATCCCAGACTAAAGCGATGGACCGCCGTCTGTGGGTGGGTGTTGGCTTGACTTGAGCCCAGGAGGAAGTCGCGGTGAGATGACCGGAGCAGGATGCCCTGACCGTGACTTCGAACCAGGCCGAGTTCGTTAGTATATAATACACGGCCCGACAGCCCCCCATGAGAAAAAGTGCTCCAGCCCGCATTCTGGAAACGTGTTGTGTCATCTAGCTCGGATTTTTCTGCTTCTCAAACCCCCCTGCAACTTTTGCCTATTGTACAGGAGGAAGCTTGATCCAACCCGTTTTTCCCTTTGATTTCGCGTGCTATTCGGTCACGACTTGAGGATTATCCGGATGCTAAATTTTTTTTAAAAACGTTTCACTGTGTCCTGTTGGCTGCCACGCTGTCTCCTGGTCTCCTCTTGAATGGGCTTTAATTTCTAGACGATCCTCCAAGGCAGTGCCACTGGAATTGAGGAGGCTTGTTCGTTGTTTATCCTCACTTATGGGACTCCAGCTGAGAACTTGCCTCATCGGTATGTACGGAGCCATTGAGAGATATCCCCCCGTCTCGTCCGGTGTACAACAACTGCGAATATATTGTTTGCTTTGGGGATAGCAGACGCAGAGCACGACCGCGGGAGGCAATAATTCAGCGATGACACCGGCTCCAATATTCATTAGGATAGTGGGCAAGTGAGAGGAAGGGGAGGCTGCTGCCTTTATTTCATTCTTATGCTAATAAGTTGCTTGCATAGGGAAGAATACTGGGTCGTTTTCCAGGATTGCCATAAATCCAAGTCGCGTCGCATGCATTGACACGACGGGACAAACACGGCTGTCAGAGTTGTCCGACGGATGCCATGCTGCGAATCAACACCTGTGAGGACACCACGCGAACAAACATGCTGTGAACAGAAATCCATGTATATATGAACGCCAATATTCGCATACCTGCAGCGAAAATGATCTCCCGAACAGAGGAGATGCTGGGCCATTCATCCGTGGCATAGTTACATAATAAGAACGCTTACTAAATAAATGAACGGGAGGAAGGTAATCTGTGGGAGAGGGGGCGTAATTACCCCCGGCTGCATGCCGTGTACATGTAGTTGTGGTCCGGCTGATAGACCCCGCCTCTACTGCTGCCTCCTTCGCCCAGAGTCATTCGGCCCCGACCTAACCCCCCCCCCCCNCCCCCCTTCAGTCCTGACTCTGTAATCAAGCATATTGAACTCCAGATGGGCCGGCTGTTATTGCAGTCTGAAAATTACAGACGTAAGCTCAGAGTTTGGAAAGATTTCGATCGGGGCCTGAGCGGCCGCGAGGGGTGGGGTTCAAGCACTGCTGCTGTGCCTACAGGGCCCTCAGAAAAATGCTCCATCCGTGCATAGGAGGAAGATACGGAAATTAGTTGGTATTTCCAGGAGGTCGATCTTGATACTTTGCGGTCCGTTGGTGTCTGCTGCTTCATGCTTGGATGGCCTGGATACCCGGCATTTAACGAAAATCGAAATGGATGAAATATCGGATATATCGATATAGTGACTGAAATATCGGACTTATCGATATAGTGGCTGAAATATTGGACTTATCGATATAGTGGCTGAAATATCGGAATTATCGATATAGTGACTGAAATATCGGATTTATCGATATTTTGGGGTGTCTTTCGTAAAGTGACTACCCGTGACATGGGGTGGAGGGTTTGCACGACAGATCGGAGAAGCGATACATATTTTTTTGACCAGGTCGGCAGTAATTCGCGCGGGGCATCACGGGTTGTGAAGGGGGCAGCTGCCGAAGGAATTCCCGGGCCGCCTCCTTGGATCCTCAACCCTTTTGTCTTGGGGCCGAGGCCTCTCGCGGTGTGAAAAGGCAGCCGCCCGGATGGTTCCACGGGAGAGATTAATTACCCTGCTTTTGAATAGAGGGCTCCCACCAGGCCCCTGCACGGGGGCCCCCCCTCAGCCCCCCAGAGCCCCGTGGGCTTCTTCTTCTTCTTCTTCTTCTTCTTCTCCTCCTCCTTCTTGTGCCATCATCCAGCAGCAGGTAGATGCCCGAAGCCAATCTTGTGACGGAGATGGTGGCCCCGGATCGGATTTTTTTGTGAACTGTACCTTGACACGACGCCATTCTTATACGGAGGCATTTCAGAAGCTTTGCTTGACACTTTCGACTGCCGGGGATCTTTCTCGCTCAGTGCGACAGAAGGCAATGTGTCTTGCAAGGACCGCAAGTTAGACCGGGCAATTATTACTTAAGAAATAGAAATATTAATTGCCAATGACATGTACAGTACCCACATCATAACTTCTCAAAAAAGGGATTAGAACACCTACTCCATGCGCATGCTGTAAATTTTGAATAATTACAATAAACTGAATATTAGGCAATTATTAGCTTAAATGAGCGGAAGAACTTCATTTGTTACCTGCACAAATATGCAGTTGCTGTAACACAATGGGTTTCAGTAGATATTGAGTACGTTCACGTGAAACAAGGATGATAAATGGCACGCGGTGCTTACAAGTCACAACAAAATATTAGTGCTCATTTGCGCGCCCCGTTGCTTTTCAAAGTACCGGTAAATTTTTATCACAATGTTTGATGAGGCGATACTGGAGAAGAAGGAGAATAAGCAGTATATATTAAAAAAATAGTTGGGCAATGCGGCTCGATGGTAAAACGTGACTATAAAGAGAGAAAAACTGGGGGACAAATTAGAAGTTCCTGACCGCAGCGATTATTTCCACAAAAAGTATGGCCGAAGTTGCCAACCTCCCTGCTGTTTTTCGCCCCTTTTTTTACTCTCTTCCTACAAAGGAAAAATACCTTCGTCTCAATAGAATTTCTCCCCCTACCAAGTTCGAAGACGCCCGCTGCTGCTATTTGGCAAGAAAAGGAAGAAAAGTTTACAAATGATCAGGAGACCGCGGCACATCACGCTGCATAATTTAAAAAGTTTCAAATGACCACCACAAATCCTCCTCTTCCAAAAGAATTCCGAAGTGGAGGAAGGCTAATATGTACCTAATGTTGTCGTGAGGCCAATTTGTTCTGTGGGTGCAGCGAGAAATAATTTATTACCTGCGCGAAAGGAAAGGTGGAAGAAGAAAAACAAAAAGAATTAAAAAAAAGTGTGTTACTGATTGGCTGGCCCTAGGCATATTGGGGCGTACTTTGGAGGTTTTTCGCAGCCTAAGACACTTGTACGAAACTAATTTTCCTGACCATGCATTTAACATAACAAATGAGTTGTGACCAGGTGCTGCTTTGGTCCGGTTCCAATATTCGGCGGTTGATTTCTGTCGCCTCCAGTTCTAATGCTATAATTTTGGAGCAAGGCCCATTAATTGAAAAGGTCATAGACCAGGACTTTCTAATTCTTCCTCCACCTTCTGATGGATTTGGAACTGCCGCTACCTGGATCCGTAAAAAGAAGCGAGACAGAAGAAGAAAAATTGGGGCTCATCGATCATGGAAGATGTGCTTCATCATGAGTCGTGCTGCACTGCCTTGCAGCGGTTCATACAAAAAAAAAAGTACTACGATGTACAAGTATCTATTCCGCGCAATATGTTGCAAATGACAGCTAAGTGAAGTAGGACAACCCGCCTTCTGTATGTAACGAATCCGGCTCCTATCAGCGGTTATTAGGTTTAATTGAGGAGCATATTACCATGGCGCCTTGCAGGACATCTGCTAGACGATTTCACAATAAAGCTAGCCCACGGCGTAGAGGCCAGTGATTTATTGTTAGCAACAGCATCATTAACCTTTTCATACCTGGCCACCGGGGCAATGTTTCAAGCCAGCTGCAAGGATCTGAAAAGGGGGGGTAACCATAATGCACTTCGGGGTTCAAAAATCTGGACTGTGGCCCACCCAGTTGGCATTTTACGACATTGTGTGGACATACCAGTCGGTGCACAGTGTATATATACGATCCGAGACGAATTATTGGACATGGCGTTTGATAGAAAATTCCGAAGGCTCGATATCACAGGTGGTTCTGCGTTCCTTGCAGCAGGAAGAAGTGGCAGTGCCTGGATTCCTCCTGTTTTCTTGTGGGGTTGCTTGGTTGGTTGCAGGTCTCTCTATACACACCGCTTGCTCCCCTGGGGTCCAAAGGCGGACCTTGGAATAAGGCCTCCCTTAGGGGCTTAGCAATTACCATGCTCCAAAAACCTCCCTCACGTGATATCCTCCACTTTTCTTTTTTTTCTTTTTTTCTTTCTATCTTCTGACCCAACCCCCCCTGTGGGTGATCAAACTCATTCGGATATCAGCAGTTGTCCTTTTGGTCTTCTTCTGCGGTAGGGCCAATGCCAGAGGTCGCTGTGAGCAGTGGGAGGCCCGGGACTAATGCAGGCTCTGGAGGGGCTCCAAATGAGCCGGCGAAACATTTAATTACCAAGACCCCCGCTCGAGGAAGGAGCAGGTCCATCTGCCACTCTCAACTAACCGCCTTGCAACCCTGTGTGCGTGAGGTAATGAACATGTCACTGATACACCCCCAACCACGCGGCTCACCGTGCGTTTAAAACGCGGCATAAAAAACGCATCGGGCTGGCTTCGAAAACGAGTGCGGTATCGCGATGAACCCTGACTTTTCGGTCATGTTTCAACGTACCCGAATTTATGAACGCTGCCCAAGAAGTGGGTGGTGTCTTTTTGGGGGAAAGTTATGCTCAATATTCAACACGAGTGTTTCGAGGCGTAATAACAGTGCTGGGTGCCCGCGTAATTAATTATCGCATCGGTGCATATCCAAGTGCAATTGAGATGAAAAAGGAGTGTTGCGACCACCGGTAAGAGACGGATAATGCGCATTCTTACCTGGCGAAAAGGTGCGAAATCTTGTCACCTCCCGCAGCGACAGGGACAAACGACACCGGCGCATCTTCCCATTTGGGTGCTAATGCGAATGTTGTCGTGTACAAAAGCTCAGTCGGGGGTGCCGCCAAGCAGAGAGACACTGACTGCCTATGTACAACCACAAAAAAAAAGATGGGCCAAGTGGGCCGAAAAAACCTGCTGGCCCTTTCCTTATGCAGCAGCCCCCAAGATGCTGATTTATACCGTTCAAGACGTTTTGTCTTTGGCGGTGGGCCATGTTGTCTCTCAATCCCCCCGTGTACATGTCGCCGTAAGGTGAAGACGTCGCTGGCTTCGAGATCAAAAGACTCTACGATACTGCTGACATCGCTACACCCGAGTCAAACTGGCACCTATGGGATGAGTACGTGACCAGATTAATGTTTGAAAAGCAAATGGTCCAGGAGCATGCAAAGCCATGATTCCGTCAACTGGGGCAGTTATTCTCTCCAAAAAGCGAGCCAGAACCGTAAAACAGTCGCTTATTATTAACGTCACGCGTTTTTATGAGCCTGTAAAATAAAATGTGTGTGTGTGTATATACACTTCTGAGGAGGAGGCGACGGACGCAAAAATGTGCATTGTAGTAGTTTTTTAGTTTTTCGTACTTGGGAGACATGAGACGGGATCAGAGGGTCATGAGGTTGCCATACGTCAACCGGCAGGTACGTGCTTCGAACGTGGGAAAGACGAGTCGAAAGGGAAAATCAACCCAATCCTGTTCAGAAAACTACAGTCGACGACACCTATAAAACATACCACCTTTTTTTTTGACATTACGAGCATGTAAGTGACGAGTGGTTTTCGAGTCGTGTGTCCTCCTAGAAAATATTGGTCCCAATCTGGATTTACAATCGGTTTTTCGGTAGACCTTAGTGCCACCCACCCGCCTGGTTAGGGTCTACTTTTCTTGGCTGGAAGCAGGACATAAAATACCTACCTGCTGGCTGCTAAGGATGGACCCCCCGCTGGACAGAAAGTCAGGCTTTACGACCCTTTACTTTTTTTAAAACTTTTTTTTTATATGTCTAAAGACGGGTGCCGGACATTGGCCACGTCGCTCTGGAAGCGACACATCCCATGCGGTGTTACACAGGTGTGCTACCTACTAGACAGAGACATTTCCCAGCTGGAGTTCAGTGACATGAGAAGCCGGCAAAAATTTTATTGCGATCTCCCGGATCCGGTGTTGGCCCCGGGGCCAGGGTTTGAGCAATTAGAGCGGCCTGATGAACGAGGCTATCAATTTTTGCTGGTGCATAGCAAGGGTTAGAGGGGCCGTTTTTCAGCAGCTTCTGGGGGTAAAACCATTAGTCTTTGAATTTATGCGATGCCAAGTTTGGGGAATCGCCATATTGCCTCGGGATTGAATGGTTAACTAGGGGGGAGAAAATTGGGGATTCGAAGGGTGTAGCCAGCAGGTAACATCGATACACAGATTCTTTAGTTGTGGAACTCACAGAAGACGCAGTGTTTGGAGTGGTTGCTTTATGGGGTGGCACAGCAGCAGGGTGCGACTCGAAATGACAAAAGGGCATAGGGCATGCAACAGTGGTTCTTTTTATTGCATGCTGTTTCATGATCATAAGTTTGCCTTGTTGTCTCTGATGGCTTTATTTACATGCCCCAGCAGACAGATTTTTTTATATTGTTGTTCAGTACGTCGCTTCATAGCACTTCTGTCGGCAATAATCTTCAAGTTTCCTAGACCGGCGAAGGGCAAAACTTTCTTTCCAAATGAATGATTTCCTGAGCCGGTATTGCACGCTGGCTGCTGATGCCGGCCGCTAATTTCCCCCAAGATTGATTCGATTTTAATGGAAATGGTATTGCTATTCTTTGCCATTTTGGCAGTCGCCAAAAACCGTTTCCCGGTAATGTTCCTGGCCATTATTTGCAGAAAAGTTCCCCCTTAGGCAATGGATGAAACTTAATCTTTCCTGGGCAAGGTTTTAAGTGACAGATGCGGCCAAATGAATTATTGATCAAAATAACACGTTTGAGAACCGCACCTTGGCCCCACGGAAGTGAATGCTTTCGAGGGCCACACTACAAACTTTATAGTTTCTCAGATTGCATTGCAGGTGTAATTAGTCATGATCTAATCTGATAGACTTGTGGTCCAACCATCAGTCTCTTATGAGGGGTTTCGATGAAGTGATTTGGAGAGCGCTGACACGGCGCTGTATCAGGCGAGAGAGTCGGACAAGGATTAATTTGACCCGCTTAATTCCGGGGCGTAGCCCAAATGTACCTGCCTATTCTGGGCCCAGGCCAAACTAAAGATATCAATCAAGCAAAAAGGGTTGGCGTGAAAAATACCCGAATCTGGCAGGGCAGCACGCGCCGAGCCTTATTATGTAGGGTTGGGTTCACTATATATCGGAAGGGGTCTCAAGTGGCCTAGGATATATGCATAATTGCGGTGAATGGGTTTTGACGACTAGGATGGGTTGGCTTGATATGGAAGGTAGGGGGTGCAGGTATGTTGGTTTGATGGTGGTGGTAGTGGTGGGCAGGCAGGTAGGGGGGGCGAATCAAGAAATGAGGCCCAACGGCTAGGAGCCTTGTTTGCTCACCAGGGACGTCCAAAAGTCAGTCAGGTCAGCAGCTGCAATGAGCAGGATGAACCTAATCATTGGCCGAATAAAATGAAAAACAATGAACTATTTACGTAAACAGGAAACTTCTCCCTAATTGGGCTGTGCATTGAATAAAATATTTGCTGAAAATTTTGTGACGCGATATGACTTATTGGGCACCCCTAACGATTTCTTGGCCTCTATTATGTGAATGGGTGTGTGTTGGCCTTTCGGGGTCAAATGTTGCCCTCAGCCATTCGCCGCGCTGGAAAACGCGAGACGTCTGATCTTCTCGTGCATGCCGGATCATGCCATGAATGGTCATGGCTGCCACTTTCAACTCGACCCGCAATATTTTATTGATATGTGGCTTTTTTACGACGCCGAATCAAAAGCAGGTGACCGCTGTACCGTATAGCCTCGGATGTAGCCAAGGCACCTTCACGTCTCTTCGTCTCAGTGGCTGGAGGGCCATGAGTCGGATGTGTGTTGCCTGAAGAGTCAGATAATGATGGCGAATCCACTCCTTCTTTCTCATTTTCGTGTTGAAATCGGCGACGCGTCCTGTGCAAATCACAGCCTTTGTTATACGACCCCAAGCATGTCCTGAAGCAACTTGAGGTTTTCTCTTGATTAAAAGTGGCAGAGGAGCATTGTTGAAACAACTGTTGCCGGAAGAGCAGTATAAACAATCATAGTTTTTGTTACCATTTTTGTAACCGGTTGGTAAGAAACCGTCACACCTGCCACAGAAGGAGGCAATATCTTGGGTGGGCTTCAGCCTAAATGTATGCAAGAATTGTGCTGGGGCATCTTACCCTAATTAGGAGGAATAAAATGGGCAAGTCATGGGTCTCGTGCCCGGTGGGCTTCTCTCGCAAAAACCTGTGCTGAAATTATCCGATGGTGTTGCATTTCGGATGGTAATGGGGGAGCTTGGGCTGGTTTTCGAGTTCAGAGCAGAGCCACTTAACGGTCCCCGCCTTGCACTCGCAATTTCCCCTCAAAATCGCCCAATATTATCTAGATCGATTCCTTGCTAACCGGCACTTTGGGAGGAAAATTGGGGTTGTTTGAACGCTGCCGTGATTTTCCCCACATCAACACATTGGCTGTTGGGAATGAGAGATCAGTGTCTGCTTAGACCAATCAGCCGGATCTATATGGCCATAACAAATAAGAAAACATATTGATAAAATTTGCAATGCAGCATCAGTAGTGAACCTGCTGTTTGAAGACCATGCAATTTTTAACTCATCATTTTTTTGTTTTTGTTTTTGCGAATTGATTAGGAACCCCACTGTGATAAGGCGGCGAGTAGGTGTTGGAACTGCCATCGTGTATCAGGAAAGTGGGTGTCAGAGGTGCATGCTTCATTAGCCTCGACTCTTGCAAACCTGTAGTCTTGCCCCCCACATCCACTCACCGATACACTAATGAGATCCTTAGGGTTAGAACTAGACGACAGATTCGGCTCGAAAAACACTTTTGGCCACAACAATACAATGTAGGTCGTGCATTTTGTCACCATCTGCGGTCACTTTCTCTCTATCCCCCCTCTGAATATAAGGAGTCAAAAACCAGAAAAATGTCTGGTATGGCCCAAAAGGCACAATGGAGACTTTCCATCTGCGCATACAAGCACGACAATCCTGTAATGTACGTGTTCGGTCCCAGACACTGCTAGGAAAAGCTTTCAGGTGGACATTAGCGCGCATTATTGCTCGGCGGAAAGCGGAACCATGTCAAGAAAGGTGTAAAGTGTTATTCATCTCCTCTCGAGGCCATAAATTCCTGGAAATTTGCAGCCCAAGACCCCCTTCTTGTCTTCTACTTGTGATGATGAGGTTGCTAGAGTCGCACGCACCACTGCTCCGATATCTAAGGAGTGAATGGAAAGGAATTTCCTAAATGGGTGCATCGCGCCTTAGGGCCGAAGAAGAATTGCAAAGGGCCTGGTCATGATCGACCCAATTAGTGTTTCGTCAGTGGCACACGACCAGGGTGGAACGTGGGCGGTTTTACGACCAGATGAGGATTAATTAAAATTATGGCCGAAGGTTGCGAAAAAAAGGGTGTTGCAAACTTTCGAAAGCATCCTTATTTGCGTATGGACTATTTTGTCATATAAATTTCAAGTCGTGATTATTTTACAAATAATCGCCACCAGTTGTCCACCATCCGGTTTTTGGCTTATCAGCATCTCAATTAATTATAATGGTCATCCCATGTTCCAGCATTTTTTTTGATGCTCGGGGAAAAATGCAGTGCCATCCACCGTACACAAAAAAAAGTGTCGGATTTTGTCCGGATTTGTTTTTAAGACCCCGGCACACAGAAGTCTGGGTATCAGCATTGTGGCCTGGTTAGTACCGCAATCAACAGTAGTAAAACCAGGGTTTTGCCTTCGCACCTGCTTATCTGATAAATAGTCCACGGTACGTACGATATCTGGCCAGAGTCCGACCATGCAAAAGGTCAGCGCAATCAGTGCCCTCCGTGCAGACCAAATCACCAACGATGTGGATACAAATTGTACATCCACCTGAAGAATTGCTTAAGCCCCGTGGCCATCCATGTACCAAGGAGGATTGGGTCCTGGGTGGGTCATCAGCAGAAAACTTGCTGAAGGAGTTGCTGATCGAAAAACGAGCAGGGTCGTCCAATTTGTTGGACAACGTGCTGCGAAATCAAGCCTGGGCCTCGCACGCTCCGACTGGATATTGTATCTACAGAGTTATTAATCGTGAGGAGGTCGACACCGCCACACAGGCGTCAAAGAGATTGCCGGCCGAAGCCGCAGGTGACTTCTACACGTATTAAATTACTCATAGAAACGGCATCGGGTATGCAGGAAGTGTCGGGGGATTGCCAGGTAAATTATTGCGAGTCCAGCTCTGTTTTTATACTGGTTATACGCGGCCTAAAATAGGTTCTTCGATCTTATCATCCTGTTAGTTTCTTCACGATTGAAGTTCCCAGCCAGGCTGCGAATTACATGGAAACAATTTGTACTCATAATAGGGCGTGTGAATTTTGATGGTCAAAATCACACAGTGAGCTGCTGGATGTTATATTAAGTTTTTTTATTACTAAAACATGTGTATTGTAGCGAGATACAGTTATTACAACGTTTAAGAATCATTTATGACCAGTGCACGAATTCTTATCGTCTACACGGAAGTTAGGGTCTGTAATAGTCTGGTTAATAGGTAATCAATAATTATGACATTTGCACGTAACGGACCTGGTAAGACAAATGTCGGATACTCTCTTTCTTTTGCCCCATGTTTCTTCTGGTTTAACCTAAGTCGTCCTACATCCATCGGTGCACTTTGATGCTCTCTGCCCAGAACGAGAAAACAAAACAAAAAAAAACGTCCAACACGCAAAACCAGAAGCACGTGTAACTATCAACAATTAGGCGCGCCTTGCGTGTTTCTATCTCCTGGCATCATAATCACGACAACATTTATGATTGTATCCGCTCGTAGATATGAATTTTGCCGAGATGCCAAACCTCGAAACCGGTGGCGAGAGGACCTCAGCCATTTACCACGATGCCGCAAAAAGCAGCCGCACACGACGAGTACCTGCAATAAAAAATTTGGCATGGTGTTAAGTCACATTTACTGTACCAACCATATTTTGTCAGTATCCAGCATGTGCTTAGTTTCGAAGAAAAAAAAATCTGATTCTAAGCAGAAGATTTTCCAAGTCTGAACCTGCCCCCATCACACCTAGCCAGAACAGGCTAACTGCTACTTTGACGAAATTAAAGACGTGGTGCGACGACTTTTTTTTCCGTACCAGGTGCTTCGGGGTCAGCCTTTTTACAGCCAGGACCTGAGTAGCTGATTTTCAGTAATTTCCAGGTTCTTCAGCATTTCGAGCGAAGAACACCTGGGATACTTAGCCAGTGTGTGCACACATGAATAGGTGGTACGTGCGGGCTTGTACTGGAAGTGGCGCAAGGCTGTTGGGTGTATCTGCCCCGAGGCCAGATGATCCGGGAAAGAAAACGAATTTATGGCGTGCTTTTTGGACCCGTCCCGCCTCGCATATTGATGGCCAATGAGCCTGTGAATTACAAGCATTTTAAACTGGAAATCGTGTCCCTGTTAACTTGGCCCACGGCATATGTGACCTCAACCCGATCCTCGTGTGAAAGTGTTCTAATGGATTTTTCCTTCCCAATAATCGGTCGTGACTTCCGAATTGCGTGGCAGAGCACCCCCGCAAACAACCCGGCGCAACTTCCGTCGAGGGCCAACCTGTTTACCAGTCATGACTTGTAAACACAGGCCGCCTTGTAAAACTAGAAGTGGGACAATTAGGACGGAAAAAGTTGCGCGATGGGGCGAAAAGAAAAAGACGGGCGTGCGACGCCCATTTGCCACGAGCTATGGCATTTGCCATCATAAATTCCTCATCCTTTGGTCATAATTTCTGGAGGGCCAAGCCCCTCTGTACCGAGCCATGGGGAATTACGCCCAATTAAAGGCAAATGAAGAGCGGGGGCGACAAGCCAGAAGTGGAAGGCGCCTCTTTCTTCTTCTTCTTCAAGCGGCATTTTTTTTTTTTGGTGCGTGCGAGACCACGCCTGAATGATGGAGTGGGGCTTGGTTTAATTGGAGAGGTCTCATGCCAAGAGTGTGTATGTGCAAGTTGGAGGTCGAGACGATATTAATAAGGTCGGAAGTGACCTGGGTGGGGATCCGGTGGAAGACTAATGGCGGCGAGGAAGATCATGCTGGTCTGCCATGTGGGTGGCTTCATGAGCTCGGTGTGCACCGTCCTTCTTCGTCAGGACCATGCTGCTATCATTTTTTATTATACAGTATGCGGAGGTGTGCGATATTATCCGGGATGTGGGTGGTCAGCATACTTTTCACCTGACCTGTATCGATATTCACTGAAAGGGATGTATCACAAAAGAGAAACATTTAACATGCACAGCTGCATGTACACGGTGTTTACCAATGGCTGGTAATTTGCTCGAGACCGTTTTGCCAGGTGACATGCTGCTGGCCTCGACCGCAGCTCACACTTGTCACGTCCAGCAACAAACGATGTCGCCCCTCTTCAATGGTCAGTGTTTGGAAAAGCGGTTACCGTTCGCTCGCAGAATAAAGAGCAAGAAGAAATTGGACAAACCTGCCTGTGGTAAACAGAACAACGAGAGTACGGTACACCCTCCGTGTACGTAATGACACTCTTGGATCACTGAAGGTTGACAACCCCATTCTGTCACTAGCCAGGGCGGATGTTTGCAGGACAGATGTTAAATAAATGCGTCCTTTTTAACCAGGTTTTACTGCCACAATCCGAACTATTAGTCAGGATTTACATATTTTTTTGTGTGTGCATCCACTCCCCAAAATCCGGTTTTTATTCCAGAAAACTATATTTGCCTGACCCTTCGCGTGTTGAGCAGTCCGAGTCGCAACATTGTGAGCACCACTGGACAGCCAGTAGGTGGGTAGGAAATGAGATAGATGCGGTAGTGGCCTGAAGTGAGTGAGTTGTAGTTGGGTGGGACATGTAGCAAGGGGCCTACTTGTTTTCGCCCGATTCCCCCCCGACACGTCGTCCCTCCGGAGGGGCTAGCTTGGCCAGAGAAAGATGACAGAGAGGAAGGTGGAGGACGTGTGTGGGCACACTGGTGTGACAACCTGTGCTCCCGGCCATTGCGTGGCTCCCAGACATCAAAAATTCCACTAATGAGCAGCCGCAGCTTGAGCTGAAGCCTGCTGCAGGAGCCACCCAGGGTGGAGCCAACTTGCACAAATTTCACGCTTCCTCCACGTATGCTGCAGGAGACATTTTGAAAAGGAAAAAAAAGCATGACCGGTTTCTGGTATTTTATATGAAAACCGTGGTGTAAGTCCGGTAGCGCGCAAAAAGTTTTTTCTGAATAATTTGTGTAAGGTGCTGAGTGCCACCAAAAGACGCGTAATGAACCGCTTTGTGTGTGTTGGATAAGCTTGCAGTGCCACTCGGGGTCATAAATGTGCACGCCGGGGCTTCCAGTGGGGGCCATCGTGCTTTCTTGCCCACCTGACATCACCCTCAGGAGAAGAAAAAAAACCCCTCGTATACAGATTCGTCTTGCTCGCTTCTTCTTTCCCGATAAGGGATCATTTGGGGGTCTCCCGTGCAGCTGCCATGGAGGAAAACATGAGGCCTCGAGCACGACCTGTCTGCGAGACCATGCAAACTTGATCCACATTATTTCACGCCTCCCATGCGTGGAGATCGCTTCAGACACTGGCATAAAAAAATATTGGGTGTGATACCAGCAGAAGCTTGCTCGCCAAATTATTTTTTATCCGCTTGCAAAAATTATTAGGTTTTTTTTAAATACCATAATTTATATAAAATAATTGTTTCGAGGCATCGCATTTCTGTTCCGGATTGTTCTGAAATGTTCTCAACAACAACAGGTGCAGACCCACATTGCCAGAAGTAACCTACACGTTATATGGAAACGAGGAATTGATGTCATGTCATGTGTGTAACTTGCGGAGTAAAAAGGTTGAGGCTGGACATTTCTAAGAATTAATAGTTTGAAGTGACATAGGAATGGGGTTTTGTTGGAGTAAGTGGAGGATAAAACTGGGTAATTATGTGCCATTTCCTCTGGTTTGAATTGTCCTGCATGTATGGGGGTGCATCCATTGCGAATAACTGGGATTGAAGAAATTCAGGAATGCAGTAGGTCTCCCCCAAAAGTTGAAATAATGATCGGTTCTGACAAAGCGCTAATTATTCGACGCACGAAAAATCTTCTGGAATTCGAAGAAAACCTGCTGTACAATGCTTTTGAAAAAAACAAACCCAAAAATGATGGTACTCATTAAAAACTCGACTCGGGCACAAATTTCTCTCCTAGTCGTCCGGCATCCTATAATTTCAACGACACCACACATATCCCAGCAGCAGGATAAAGGGCTTAAGGGCTCAATGGATCTCCCATCCCTGCGACTCATTTGTCACATTTGACCATTCGACTTGGGAAAATATGAGGCGGGGAATGCAGAAAGCGTTTGCTTAAAATCCGAAGAAAAACCATTCCCATTGGGTGGTCCGCTAATTTGCCTGGCTGGGAATTCGCTAAGGGTCCTCACTCTTTTTCTCGCCAAAGAGCTTCCGAGTTGCAAGCAAACGAGGGCAACACGGAGAAGAATCCGCCTTCTTGATTCTCTGGCCACCAAATAAATTATTTCGACCGTGTGGTGCTGACCGGCTGCTATTATACGAGACCCTCTTGCCTCGAGAGAGTATGCGGTCCGACCACATGTGAAAAGGTGAGCAGTCAATGGTCACGACCGCCCCGTGACCCCTGGTGATCTGGATGAACCCAGGATGGTAAACTCGTTTGACAAGAGCAGCATGCAGGAGCCCCTTTAGGCTGGAAACCGTATATACTGGGTCGGTATATAGTTGGGCGCGGTCTTTCAACTCATTATAAATATATATATATAAAAAAGCTTTGCTCTGATGATGGAGAAGGGTTGTCCTTCCGCATTTTAGTAACTTCATAAAGTAGGGCTGTGATTTTTTCTTCTTGAGAGTTAGACAAGATCTTCCTATGTCACTGGTTTATGCATGAAGACAGCTTAAAAGACCAAAAATATGTACCGGTGACCCTTCACCTCTTCCTGTGGGAAAGAGCTGGCAGACACAGGTGTTTCAGTTCACGGAGACTTATGATGCCATCGGTGTTGTCCCCTAGGTATGAACCGGTTCTCCCTGACCGAACGGGACGCCTTGAGTTAAAACCGAGGAAGGAAGACGAATCCAATTGTGATTGTCTCGCTCGATTTTATTGCAGGGGTCCCTCGATCCCCACCGGCGTCAACGAATTGTCCAGGTGTTGACAGTTCACGTCTTCCTCGCCAATTAGACTCAACCCCTGAAAGAAGGAAGCACTCAGAGGTCAATTTCCTCATTTATTTGTTCTACCCACTACGAAAGACCTTAAGGTTTTGCTGGAATCTCTAAGGGGGGAAAAAGAAGACACACGAAAGGGAAGGGCTTGAGTAATTGGTGTACGATGGTCCTGGATCTTCCCTCGTTATCTGCCGGACAGACATGAGACACACACCATACAGGTGTGGTTTTTGGTGGTTCCTCAAAGCACGTCCTTGTTCTCCTATTTTTTTTGTAGTGTTTGTGTTCAACCTACCCACCGAACCATAGTTCGTCAATGTTTGCTGGCCCATGTTTCTTTCCTGACAACATTGAGTGAGTAGGACGGCCTGACTTGCGACACGGAGATGTCTTGTTTTTCTTCGCGGTTTGTGATGCAGCGCACTCAGGATTCCTGTTCCAAAGTAGATTCGCTTGTTTTCAACCCAGATCCCGTACACGGTACATCAGCTTGCAGCGTGTGAAGCTCGCAATTCACACGGTTCCATAAGGCACCTGAGTTGCAACCCGCTGATGTATGGACCCATTTGCGAACACCATGTTTGCAGGACTCGTAACTCTCACTTATCCATCACCTCACTCAACCTGGCCATGTTTAGGTTCCACATTGTGAGTTTGTCTCTATTCCAATGCGGGCAATGTGCATTAGTTCATCTGATGAAAAATGTATTTACTGTGTTTTTCACCCCCCCCCCCC
>KZ537977.1:139623-182300 GCA_000934665.2 Catajapyx aquilonaris
AAAAAAAAAACACAACGTTACATAATTTTCAAATAACTCCATGTCCATGGGCCTGTATCACAATTTGCAGCAGGACAGTCTACAAAAATGGTAGCCGACTTTATTACCATTTTTTTGTGTCTAAAGGTGCCTGCAGAGCACTTGATATGTCCGCACAGTTGGACGTTACACGGTGCGGTGTCACTTTAATATTGTTTGTATTATTTTACGACCAGCACAAAGTACACAGACACCACACCCCACAAATTATCGAAGAGCACGTCTCGCCTTGGGGTCCGTTTTCTTTTGTATAAGGAGACATTTTTTCCCAAGCAATATTATCTCTCTCCCGTTCTCTTTTTCCAGGGGGCATATTTACATAACCAGTAGGAAAGGCATCATTTCTCGGGGTTTACATGGCTTGGAAGGGCCCGTGGGGGCCAAGAAATACATGCGCTGGGGTATTTTTCTGGATTAATTTGACGCCTGTGAGTTACGATTACCGGAGGATACAAATAAGAGGCTAATTAATACCCGGAAGGTGGCCGTTGCAGGTGAAGTCGTAAATCGACGTTCTAAACACCTGAAACTTATTATTTGGGGCTGTGCTGAAAAACACCGTTTGTCTGGACTTGCAAAAAAAAAAGAACGAAAGAAAGGTCAAGATCTGCATAATTTTCTAGTCGCCCTGTGCATAGGAAGCGCCTTCAAAAAATTGTCTGTGATTTGATCTCAACCTGCTACGTCCAATAAGCGTGTAATCCGGTTATGTTCGCAATATTATCACAGTAATCGCGTCGACAATAGGGCAATCTTTTTGCCCCATAATTGCTGGGATAAAACAATCCGATTATGCAGTGAGTAAATAATGGGTAAGAAGCTGCAACCGTGGGAGCAACCATATTTGTGCAAAAAAAAAAACGCGCAATTTTTGAACTCTCCGGAAGTAAATTGCCGACAAACGACTTAAAGAGCGCGCATTTTAAAGGGTTAAAACGTAGTGTATATCTAAGGATCAGTCATGGTCCGTTGAGTTTCCAAACTATTTTTTTGGAGGTTCATACTTTCCAAGGCCGGTGGATCCGATGCGATAGATATGCCATTGATGTGAAAAATGGAGAAATATAAAACTGGTACTGCATGCATGGCAATGCAGTTATTCACGATACGTTACGGTTGATCGCCAACCTAACCGAGATGCCTAAGGCGTCAAATCTTGTTTGATTACACTATCAAAAAAATTAAAGCTTTTTTTTACCGATTGCGTAACGAAACGTGCGCCATTTTTTTCGGTTCTAAGAAAAAACTTGACGCTCGATTTTTAAAATATCAATGGGACTTTTGTGTATGGTAGAAGACAAAACAAATGTCCCGGAATTTTTGTCGGCGTAAAAGCTAATGAGCAAACCGGTTGCTTTTGGAGGTTTTGTCCGTGGCCAAAATAAGTGCCTTGGGTAATATCCGGTGCAAGTAGCGTTACAAAGCCAGGAATGTGGACGTGGATTCCGCGTTGTTATTAAAAAGAGGGGACTGGAACCGTGAAAGATGAGGATGTTGTCTAGTAATAAAGCCACAGTTTTTTTTGTAACTTATGGAAGTGTGATAATGCCAGTGTTCGTTAATGAAATGCTTGGAGATCACCTTTCGTGAGTGAGTCTGCTCTGGTTGTCTCGGCATTAATTTTATGCCCACATTTAAAAAAAAATAACAGAGGCAATACACCTGAGAGTGCAAGGTCGAGACAAATTTGCACATGTTGTTGGAACCAAGCACGCGGAAAGATTGTAGCACGCAAAGTTTCATTCAGGCAAAACGCTTCATTCTTAGCCCGAGCAGTCGGATGGGTTTTGGCAACTTTTTATGTTGCTAATTTAATTATTGATGCTGAAAGTGAACGTAAAACGCTGCGGAAAAAATACGGTATCATTTTTTGCACGTTTCGTAAACAAACCGGTGTTATTGCTTGAACTATTTGAAGTGGTCGCGTGGGATAACAGAAGAATACCACGCAACATGCAACATGCAAAGGAAGAACCTTATTAAAGAAATAATTATGCAATATTGACCACGTATTAATTATTCGCGCACAATTGGAGTATAGCAATTGTTTCAAGAGAGCAAAAGTACATTTTTTGACAAACAATGTCAGAGGTCGAATATTAAATTCTTCGTCCATGTGCAAAGTTTGTGCTCCAGACTTTCTATCTGGAGTACTCAATTTTTAATTACTGACTTTAGCCATGTTTGCACTCCATGGCTCACTTTGGAGTGCAAATTACACATTTGCATCCGAATATTTCCACCCCTGCCATGTACAGTATACCATTGTCTGGACCGAAACTCACTATTTATGAGGCATCCTATGGGAGAAAACCTTGACCAAGGTTGCCTGCGCCGGGCATCGAACCCTATACCTCTCGAATTCGCAGGCAGCTCGCCGCCTACTGCACATTTCCAGAACAAGCATAAATAATGGTCGCCACCTTCTTCGGGGTGCGGAGCAACTTCTTTCCCTTCCTTTAACCTCCGATCGTTGTTTCGCACATTGCTGGGGCATGAAATACAACCCTGAAGGCATCCCGGGCAGAAACAAGCTGAGGGGGTTTGAGCCCAGGTGGGATGAGACAAAATGTCGCGATTTATAAGCAAGGCCTGGGTCTACCTTGCTTCCGATCATCAGGAGGGACTGGGAATCAGTGTAAGTTCTCCACATTCCTTCATTATCCAAATGGGGAGCCCGTGTCATTGGCCGTCGCCGAACAGGTTCCATGGCATTATTCCCGAGTGGGAACAAGTCAGTCCTTGCCCTGAGACCCAGAAGCCATTAAAGATGCAACTTTGCTCGCACTAGGACGCTTACGTCACGACAAAGACTGCCAGGTGCGAATCCTCCACCACCACTCCTTCCAATTTCTCCAAAGACTTTCACCTTGCTTCTCGTCTTACCGGTGTAGGATATGCCCATTTCTGCCGATAACCCATCGAATATGATACCTGAATGATGCATGCAAACCACATGCATGGTCGTCGCAGGGGGTCGTGTACACTGTTTGGACTGGAAAGAGAGGAAGCAATTTGTGCAGAAGGAAGCCATGCTTCATCGGTAGGAACACCGGCCAGATGGAACTCGGATAAAAAGAGATGCCTGTAGCCTGTACCTGCTGGTGTCCCCCCCATTGTCCTTCCCCCAGCCCTTTGACCTCTCCGATGTTAAATCCAAATCCCTGCATGCACTGGATGGACACAGGCCAGCACCGGCCGGACACTGGTTTTCCCACGTATTGCTGTCCCTTTTTTGGTCAGGTTTTGCAGGTTTTCGGGGGCAGCAGTAGTTATGCACTTTTTTTTGTGCTCTCTGCAAGTTTTCGGTGAGCAATAAATCGTAGGACGGTTCTATAGTGTATGTCTGAGGGCGTCTCCTCGGCAGCACTCCAGTTTCCTGAACGGCCCCCATTGTAAACAGCAACAGTTTGTTGTCGCTGACTTTTGTCGTAAGTGATTTCCTTTGTAGGGGTCTCCCCCTAGCGACGTGACAACCTGCTGACCTTGGCTGGCATTTGATGGCATCCACTCTCTTCCCCCTTGGGAAGCGTGCTGCCAGAGGCGGCCACACCAGCCCCCGATAGAGATGATCAATAGAAAGGAAGTGGTCCTCTGACACACCTGTGCAAAGATGGAAGGAGCTGAGGTCAATAGGGTCGAGCCAGGGTCCGCCCACGGGCTAACTAGTTTGTTGACAAAAAAAAGGTCGCCCTCAACTGTCACCGCAAATCAAGACATTCCAGCACGGATGTATACATGTCACCTATACACTGACCAGCAGCGAAACTACATTTGACCAGGAAAAAAAATAATCATATACTTTACACCCGGTTTTTTTACGAGATCTGTGGACAGGGATTCCACATATTCTTAATTGATCTCCGACGTGTTTACTGCCTCGAGAAATTAATGATTCAAGTAAAAGCCCCACCGTCGGTGAAAATCTAGCCAAATTAAACAGTTTTGATGTCCTTTCATCCTAGATAACATTATCAAGATTGGTCGTCACGCAGGGTTTTCGTGAGATGCATTTACTTGGCCGCCATTTTGTCCCCTTGTGTTAACAACATGGACGTATCGGGACAGGCGGCAGGGTTTACATCTAGACCACTTTCAGCAGGTCTTGTACCAGAGCAAATCATGGCTCCAGTCCGCTATACATCAGGACTCGCATGTATAATACATGAGGGCGGGCAAAAGCGGTGTCTCTTTTTCGGACTTTTTTGCATGAAATTCCCAGGGCTTCAGGGGAGGGCTACTGGCCCGTGTTTGTTTACGGGGACTAAAATTTCTGAATCTGAAACCGCCATCTTTTTTTGAGGGTTGCACTCTTGGCCCTCACCTGATTTATGGCTTACCAAATCATGCGCGAGTCGCCGAATGCGTGCTGGACCCGAGGAAATCAGATGGACATGACTTTCAAATTAGCCGGCCGTGATTTATCGCCAGGGAGAAGACATCACTTTGGAACAACTTACTATAGTGTGTCGAAGATGGGGGGCACTGCTGGACCCTGGAGCCATAAGGCCCGTTTGCACCTAATCTGATGAATGTCGTTTAGATCTTCTTACGTAATATAGCAGAAAGTTTGTCTGCATGTCTGGGCTACCTAACTCACTTTCATGGTACTGAGAGGCTGACTGGCTTACGTGCGAATCACAGAGAGAACAAACCGTACTTTTTTTATATAGTTATGTATATGTAACATTATCCTTTCACTATTGGCATGACACCAGCTTCAAGCTATGCCATGACGCATCCCCGGGTCACCTGAATGATCTGACCTTGCAATTATAAACATACAATGGGCGCGGTGTAAGGTCGGTGCAATCGCCATGGACTTGGCCGTGGCTTTTTCTCTTCCTGGAAGAAGGGTTTTGCAGGTGGGTGGGGTGGGTGCCCCGAGGGGGGTCAGGGTGTGGCGGGCACAGCAGGCAGGCAAGGCAACATACATGTACAGACACACACACACACACACACACACGAGAAACGAGCCGCCTCTGCTGCGGCAAAGGGTCACAGCCTTCACCCTAGGCTCCTCTCATGGCCTGGCCTGCCCCTGCCACGCAGTCACTCAAGTTAGTAGGTAGGGGCAGCCTCCAACCGGTCATGCCTTGCCCAGGGCGGTGGCTCTTTTTTGTAACACCCTATCCCCACCCAAGCCACCACCCAGAACAAACGGATCCATAAAATAAAGCTCGAATTGTTGTTGAATATTTTGCCATCAAATCAACACTGATTGATTTTCTTTCTTTCCAGACTTTCCGCCTCCAGTCGATCGACGGGGCTGCTCTTCCGTTGTTGACTGAGGATCATCTGATCAACAATATGAACATGAAGTTGGGTCCGGCCCTGAAGTTCCGGTCCGTTTTGGCTAAGCGGATCGGACACTGCGCTGTCTGCATGCATTGCGTCCATTGCCACGGGGCTGGTGCTCCGGAAAAGAGGCCATCCTCGGTGGGCAACTGAGCTGGTGTCGTTGAACCCCACCCCGTATAAAAAGGAGAACATTGAAGAAGAAGGAGAAGCCTGACCGGTGTCCATCGGCATGCGACTGGATCCATGTAAATGACACTGTTTCCAGTCTGCAACAGTTCATTCCTATGCACATGGCGGAAAAACTGGTGGAAAAAAAACAAAGGCGACATTAATATTCTCAGTGCAAGTGAGCATGTTGTCGCAAACACATCCCTCAGGTTTGCCCGTAGTTCTTGAGGAAGAAACAGCTCAAGGGCAGTCTTCCATCCACACACACACATAAAAAAAAGTCAGGCCTTTTCTCTTTATTATACCAAGTGCCTTGTATGCATCTTCTCCTATCCAAATCATCTTGTTTGCACCCAAGAAGCCAGCAGCCAGCAAGATGTCGGCTGCTTCAAAACCTGATGGCCGCTCTCCGAAAACCACCAAGTTTCCTTTCCACCCCCAACCGTTCCCCATCTCTTCTTCCTCTTCTCAAGTGTGGCAATTTGGAAACACACATGACGGCTTGACAGGGTATATTATCCCAGCAGAATAATAAATGCATGTGGTCGGAGCCAAGATTGGTCACGTGGAGCATTGGAAGAAGTTGTTGCGAGGTTGCCGGACATAAGATGAACGAGGCTTGTGATTGATGTCTTAAGAAGTGACACGCTCTATGATTTTGTTGCGCCCCCTTTTTTTTTTTTTGCAAAATATATTTTTTGGACTAGCCTGGGGTGGCTAGATTAAAGAGAGGCTTTTTATCGTTTTTTTAAACATATTTATACAGAATAGTGCGATGGGGAATGGTGTAGAGGCTATGGCAACAGGGCCTGTCTAATCCAAGCACGATTCGTATAAATTTTTCGACTTTTTATTAAATTTTTCGGATTCGTCGATTCTAATGCGGACCAGTTTTTTTTTTTTACTTTTCAATTAACAGCCCAATCGGTGCACCAAAGAGAATTTTTTTAAACTAGAAGGCGTCACCAAATGTGGCAGGTTGTAATTAACATAACTTTTTTTTAAAAAACTCAGCCTTCTTTTTCCTCCCAAACTGAAAAATGTCGGCGCGAAAATTGAATCCCTGAAGCTGCTTGTAAATAACAGTACAATCACCCTGTACTTTGTATGAAAACGTTATTTATTTTGTATAGTGTTGGACCGTATTTTTTTCTTGTCGGAATGTGGGAATGATGGGAAACTATAATTTTTACTGCGTTGTAAGATAATACTGAATTAATAGTATTTTCATATATCCCCCCCCTGATTGTATATTTCCAATGGAACTTTTGGAGGCACTGATTCCCCCCTTGGTATTAGTGGAGAATTAATTAATAGTGGTGTATAATGTAACATTTTTTTGCTGCTTGGCTGGTTATTAAGCCTTACTTTTTTTTCCTTATTTTTTGGGAGGTCCGCTCCTACAAGAGTGTTGTGTGTCCGGCTCTTATCACGTCGCCATTTTGGGAAACCTCCAAATCCGTGATGTGTCAACAAATTATTATTATTTTTTTGGTCCTCTCCAACTAAGTATTTTGAACATCAGTACAAAAATACAGAGCCTTGAAATCTGCATAGAAATAAAAACGTGGAAAAAAAAATACACTGCGTTTTAATAGAATTTCATTTCAGGCGTTTATCACATGTAAACGCGGCATTTGGATCACACAGGGTGTTCCAGATTCGCGGATCACTTTTTGATAACTGATATCGCCCGATAACAGTTATTTTTTGTAGCTTCACAAGCTACATAAAATAACTGCTATCGGGCGATATCAGTTATCAAAAAGTGACCCTCGAATCTGGAACACTGTATATTTAATTAACAGTTACTCACAATTGGCATCATCAATGAGTGTATAGCTGTATTATAAGTGTAAATTAATAATACAAAATAATTAATGTCCACATACAGTATATAAGAGACAGTTTGTTGGTTTGTTTGTCCAAGTTCGCCGTGGCAAAAGGTTTCCACGGAAACGTGTTGCCATGGAAAAGGGCGGTGTATAATAGTAGTATAAATGTAGCTGTTATACTCTTTTGAGTGGGATAACAATAGGTCGTCAATCGTCATGATGACAATAATATTAATACTTGGATAGTAATTTTGAACGAAGCGCGCATTTTTTGACAAGTAGATGTCGCCACATCCTAAGACGAATCCAGTGCCATCTGACGGATTATTCCAAAATCACAAAATAGATCAGTCATGTAGGATGAGTTTAAACGCTATGTATGACTAAGCTTCTCTTTATGCGTCACACATGGCAAATGGCGAGTAGCAGCGAGTGTGACATCAGAATCGCAGCTACATTTCCCGGACCAGAATCGCGGCGATCGTTGCGCGACTTAAGATGGCCGCCCTACGTCGTAGTGTTCGAATGTGACGTTTTGTCTTCGGCACAATTTCCGTGGCCAGAGAGTGATCTGCGGGCCGTTCCGATAAGGCTGACCAGTGCCCGGCATCACCCTGCGGCTGTCCAGCTACTTGTTGCGGCCTCTTTGGGCTCGGGCAGGGTACGGATCAGCGTCGGAGCCTTACAGCCTCGGGTCGAACGGTATGTCTCTTCGCCTGGCAGCCGAGCGGGCGGTCCAGCATGGTCGCTTCCTGCTCCGACTGCTCTACCGGAGACCAGGGGACACTCTCAGCGTGGCCTCCCATCCGCCCACGGCCCGCCTCCTCCTTGGGCCACCAGCACCAGCCAGGCCCCCCAGCGCATTGGGTCAGGTCAGGCGACTCTTGGTAGACAACCTTCTCAGGAGGGTCACCAACTCGTTCGCGGCACAGCTCAGGAGGAAGGCGGCCAAGCAGCTGCTCTTTGGAAACCCTACCCCTTTCTTTGCGCTGGTTGGGGTCAGCCTGGCCTCTGGAACGGGGATCATCACCAAGGAAGAGGAGATGGAAGGCATCTGCTGGGAAATTAGGGTCGGTATGGTAGGGCAGCGTGCATGCGCAAAGCCTTCAAGTCACATTGACATGCTGCAGTTACGTAGATTCTATTAGCAATGGCCATTGCACCAGAGTAGACTTTAAAGGTATCATGGTTCATCTCTGAGAAGTATTTTGTCATTGTCTTTTGAAATGACCACATGCATCGAGATAGTAATTGACTGATTTTGCATGATTCTTGACTGATAAAAGGTATGATGGATTCCAGGTGATTCCATGAATAAGTGTTGTTTACTTCATGTCATTGACATGTGAGGCATTATCAGTGGCTAACACGATAACGGGCCAGCTGAAGAGGTGGAGCTTGGATAGTTCAGGTGGTTCAGCCGTACTAAGGCGCCTTACTGCTGTAAATGAAAGTAAATATGTAAAAATCATACAAAAAACAAGTCAAATTTGTACTTGTCTATGAAGTGGTTGCAAGTAGAGTCCCATTGTGGCTAGTTTTATACTGGCAGGCCTGTTTCTAATGCTTATCCTCCTGAGACCCAAGAAAAACTGGGTGACAAAATGTCAGTTCCAGTTACATTTTCTGAACGTTTTGTCGGGATAAGCATGCTTGTTCCATTTTGATAATCTCCAGAAAATTTGAAAAATGTTTCAGCGTTAATTTGGCCCTATACACTCATGCAGTAAGTTTTGTAGGCACAATGCTTATTACAGTATTTTTGCACAATTTTCAGGATGCAGTGTCCAAACTTCCTTGGGTCCCAAAAGAGCAAGATGAGCCCGTGCTGGAGACTGGAGAAAAGACCATCAGCCTGGATGACCTGGAAATTGGTCAGCCCATTGCCAAGGGGTGCAATGCAGTTGTGTATGCTGGGCGCTGGAAGCAAGCGACTTCTGAAGAACCTCAAGTGGTTGAGACCGCAACTGAGCCTCAACATAACAAGACTGAATCTGATGAATATCCACTGGCAGTTAAGATGATGTTCAACTACAGCGTGGAATCTAATGCACTGTCCATCTTACGTGCAATGCACCATGAGACTGTTCCTGCTCAAGCTACTGCTGTGAGGCAGCTGGAGTCGTGGGAAGCTAGTTTTCATGATCGCAGCCGGTACTTACCTCCACATCCTAATATTGTGGACATGAGATGCGTGTTTGCTGATGCTGTGCCTCAGTTGCCTGAATCTATGATGCTCTACCCTGAGGCACTTCCTTACCGCTTGAATCCAGCTGGTTTTGGGCACAACATGAGCCTGTTTCTTGTGATGCGGAGGTACCACTCCTCGCTCCAGACCTACGTGGAGCAAGAAAGGTCGGTACGAACTGGCATCCTGATCCTGACGCAACTGCTTGAAGGTGTGTCACATATGGTTCGAAATGAGGTTGCACATCGTGACCTCAAAGCCGACAACATCTTGATAGATGTTGAATTGGGTGACGACTCACCGCAGGTGGCAATAGCTGACTTTGGGTGCTGTCTTTCTGACCGTGTACATGGCTTGAGGCTTCCATATCACAGCCCTGAGACTGAGAAGGGTGGGAATCCAGCATTGATGGCCCCAGAGGTTGCAACAGCAATGCCAGGTCCATTCACCACCATTGATTACACTAAGGCAGATGCCTGGACTGTTGGAGCTGTTAGTTACCAGATCATGGGGGCCCAGAACCCATTCTACCTGGGGACTGGAGAGGGTCAGAGGCTGGACAGCAGGACATACAATGAGGACGAGCTGCCGGAGTTGCCAGAGCATGTGCCTGACGTCATCAAGGATGTTATATATGGGTTGCTCGAACGTAGCCCATCACAGGTAAGAGATACATAGGTAACTTACAGTTAGATCAGAGTGGACTTCAGTAGTACTACCACACAAACAGACAATTTTGGGAGTGTTTCCCTAATTGTAGCTCACAATGGGACATTTTTAGCCCTCCAATTGAAATTATATTCAATTAACCTAATTTTTTCAAAGCCATTTTTATTGGCCCATTTGTGTAAGTTGATTAATCAGTGATCTGCTAAGAGTGCTCAGGGGCCACATTAACATTTGTGCCAACACGTAGACTACTTAGACCTTAAAGTATGGGGTGGAGGGCCGTGGCACTTTTTATTGCAAAAGTTTGCAAGTGATATACAGAAGAGTGCTAAAAAAAGTTTGAGTGGTAGACACTGATGAAAGGAGGATCTTTTTTCTCCTTATTCATTATCGGAATCGGAAAAAAAAGTTTAAAAATAAGTTTATGAGTGGTAGAGACCTGATGAAAAGAGGCAAGGATCATGTTTCTCCTTATTCATTATTGGACTCGAAAAAAAAGTTTAAATATAAGTTTTGCTCCAGCATGACCTCATTGCCCTGCATGTGAGAGTAACAAGAATGTTGCCATCTCATTAGCCAGAAAGCATCTCATTATGCTATTTTATTCCAGATACGCAACTTTTTTTTTTTGCCTTTCTGAGCAGGGAGCACCGTTTCATTTTTGTTTGCCCTTCATTCCAGCGCCTCTCTGCAGAAATGGCGTCGACAGTGTGTCAGTTGTTCTTGTGGGCCCCATCTGCCTGGCTGCATGGTGGGTGGGATCGCATCCCATCGGCCGGAGAGGTTCTGCAGTGGCTTCTCTGCCTCACCACCAAGACTCTCTGTGAAGGAGCCTTTCCTAGGAAGTCCCAGACGCAGCTGGAATACAGGCTGGTGGCCACCTTCCTGAAGAGAGCCAGGCTTAGCACTGTCATGGAGGCTCTCAGGTGGATGCATCGCAGAGAGTAAATTTAATGAGTCATTTACAAGGCAGGGAATGTACAGTTTGTTGGGGGTAATCCAGAGCTTTAATTTGGGATAGTGGGATGGTATATCAAGTTAATCTCCCATTTCACATAGTGTACATTTAAAAAATGAACACTAGGAGGAACAAATAAATAATAGATGTACACTAATGTATTGGTTATGTTCAATAAATATTTACCTGAACCTCTATCCGTTGTGTAGTGAATGCAATGAAAGTAGGCTGTTCTCTTTGTAGGCTGGGCAGCTCTGATGGATAGTCTAACTACTTACAGGTATGTCGTATTATTGCACACAATGGAGGGTTTATCATTCTGTGGGACGAGCCACTAGGCTTGTCATCGCAGGTTATTAAACGATGAAAACGATAGGGACTCTCCTAAATGCCCATCCTTTGGGCTCAGCATAAAAATTTTATTTTATGAATTAATGATGTACTTATGGAGACTGAAGTCCTGCTAACACACCAAATTTTCACAGCATTGTTTATGGTCAAACTTTAATTAGCATGAATAATCAGGAGTGCAGTGTAGTATATTAATATATGTTTTAGCACATGTGTAATTTAATAAGAGCAAATATTTCCTTGCCAAAAAGTTAGTGGCCTGATCATCCTGTCAACATATTCAGTCAATTATTTGGACGTGAGTAGCATGTTCCCCTGCAGTATATTGTATATATGTAGTGAAAGTATAGGATTTGTAATCTGCGATTCGAGCCAAGAAATCCGATCACTTAAATTTCCCCCCCTTCCTGTCATTCTATAAACGAGCCTGCGGGTCGGAAGCCGCAAGATGTGGGTTGGACAAAAGACTTCCTTAGATTCAAAGGACTTTTCCTTTTAATACATCCCATATTCTGAAGGGAAAGAAATGTTTGCATACTAATGAAACTTTCCCGCCCTATATCAAAGAGATGAAAAGATCACAAGCTTTTTTTCTCCAGTCGCTATACAGTCACATTCGATTGCTTCAGCTACTAATGAAACATAAACTTCTTTTTTTCCTGCAGTTTGTCTCCCGCACTCCCACATTAATTGACCGCAACTTATTTAATTTGTAATTTATGTGCCAACTATTTAATGTTCAACTTGCTTCCATCCTGAGTGCCCATTTGACTTTCACATAGGAATTTGCTGCGTAGGAGGGTCCATTTCCGAGTCATCCTCCAGGTTCTTTATGCGTCCGGAAATGAGTCTGTCCCATCTGAAAATGGGTATCTGAGCTTGGTTTCTATCCATAAAAAGATATAATGGAACCCAGGATATTCCAATCGAGCCCAATTCAATTTGACGTTACCCAGAAGCAAGAAAAGGCGCAATTAGGACGCAACAACAAATGGGGCCTCGCAACTGAAGCCCGTGGATTTGTTAAGGCGACGGAGGTGACCATCAGTCACTCTCCAGAAGGGGGCACCGGGAGTAACGGCTAATGAGGCGCCGTAACCCGACGCCGATCCAAGTGGAAAAATCTGGGAAGGCATTTGTCACCTAGGCATGGAAAAACCGTGCTAGGACTGTGCAATTAGTGGCAGTGATTAGTGGCTTTGCTAGTGGCGGCGCCTAAAAAAAACAAAGCCAATCTTGACCTAGAAAACGAGGCTTTTGTGAGTGTGGTTGGCGGTTATTAAACCTGTCAATCGTGAGACTTTGATTGACTGTATCAGGAGACGCCACACACCATGCAGGCCTATATGAAGGTGTCAATAAACCCACTCAACGCTTCGCTGCAAATCTCCGAGGGACAGGCATCATCCAGAGGCTATTGTCCGGCAAGTCTTGGTCAGTTTAAAATTTATTTTCATTTTAAAAATATTGTACGTCGTATGTCCACTCAATCGATACCCGCGAAAATGGACAGCGCGTGACAATCCATACCGCGTTTCAAAAAAGGATCGTTGTATGCACACCGACCACTCTTCAAGATAAAACGAGACTGGACCGGCTGAAAATCACAATTCATATCGTTAAACGGAATATTATGTGGACACGTGCGTTCGACACCTAATGGCCGGGTAAAAAAAAAAAAAAAAACAGAGAGTGCGGGGGATGTTGAAGTGCTTATGCTTTGTGGAATTTATGGACCCATTTCATTAGCAGAATGGCCATGTTAACGGGTGTTTGGCCTAAGTGCGGTTTGGTCCAGCAGAGAACCTGATGAATACAAAGTATACCCAGCACAATAGCATAACTTACCTGCGATTTTATGTTAATATCATAATGTAAAAAAAATTAAGAAAATGTCATAACTTGTTTGGACGATATTAAAATATTATAGCACCTGTTTCTGAGCATGTGAGACTAACCCAGGATGAAAGGTGCTTTAGAGAGTGACCACACCATCGCTCTTGACCATTAGGCCAAAAACCGCTGGAATTAACACTGGCCACAGCACTTGCTTGGCTCTTGCAGACAATTAATTAATTGATCTCGAATGTGATGCCTGGTGGCGGCATCGGACGGCATTAATGCACCTTTTTAATGAGCTCCTTCGAGCGTCCAGGGACCCAGCTCGTATCTTGCCAGAACCTGGTAATTAAATATTCTTCCGATGGGAACGCAACCGAGTCCAAATTTATCGGATGAGAAGGCGGCTGGAGGTATATGCCAAAATAATTTGTTAAAAAACAGAGAAAAAGTTTCCATGGAGCATATTTGAAAAGGCAGTTGGTTCGTTTTAAATTATTCCGGCGCAAAAAGAGCCATTCGAACTATTTTCTAGCCGGACCATGCAGGTTTAATGGGCGGGCTATGCGGCTGTAGATGTGTGGCTAGAGACTCGGATTTATAATTCACTTGGTCCAATTAGCTTAGTCCAGTGTGGAAATCGAAACTTGGCCCGCCTCTGGGGAGGTTTTGCTTTGGTTTATTGAAGAAGATTCTTAGTGTTCACTTTGTACACTCTTGACCTGCTGCTGGACACTAATTGCGGGCTTGCTTGTTATGCCTGAATTATTTTTTATGCAAAAAGGTATACCCGTCCACTTGGGTCACTTTCCATGCTTGCATGATGCAACCCAAATTTCAAATGATGAACATAATTACTGTGGTGTCATATAGGACATCAGACATATTTGGGTTACAACAGAATAAGAAGGTCTGGCTGGTGAGTCGTAATGCGAACACCTTTTATTTAATATTTCACAGAAGAATATTTATATAATAGTGTAGTAATAATACTGATACTTATTCATTACACATTTTTCCTGTGAGGTAAAACGGTTGCCTAATGTTGGGATGTACAGGTAGAGTCACATTTCGTTAAAGATTTAATGCGCAAAAAGTTCCGTACGTAGTTAGTTACTATACTTTTCAAAATAGTTTACATCGAAAAAAGGTTTTGACAACCATCCTCACATACAGTTTTTTTTATCTAACGAACTTAGAATAGGACGAATCTCGGAAAGGGCCAGATGTAGTAATACTTACAATTTTACGAACAAGATCAGGGTTTTAAAATAACAGGTGAAGCGAAAAAAGCATCCGAGCAGAGAGAAGGAGGAGTTGTAACTTTTTTTCACTCTAAATAAATATGGGGGTGCAAATGGACATTAGGATTTGACTGAAAAAATTTGTGGGTTAAAAGGAGGGTAATTGCGAGAGTGGCTCCTCCACCTGCGTCTGCTGGAAGTAGTAGCGAGGGACAGAATGATGTCGACGCTCATTTTCCGAAGCATGAAACAGCGTTGAAAGCGCATTGCTTCCAGTAGCTGCGCTTCCGCTCCATATCCGTCACCACGTCCTGATCCCTGAGCCGCTTCAAGAAGGCCTTCAGCAGAGGGTAGTTCATCTGGTAGTTATCAACCGCGTCCTCGTCATCAGCCAGCTGAAATTATGGCCCCCATGAAACTTTTTTTTCAAACCAGCAAATGCACATTTTGTCCCAAACAATGTACATATAGTGAAGCGTTGACTTTTTATTTTTTTATTTTTAGTTTTTAGCCATAGGACGGTCAACATCATCATGCCCACACTATTGGCATTGCAATTGGAGCCATGCGGTCCAGGAAGACAAAAGGCTAATTTGCGTGGCGTAGGTGCAAAGCGACGGGCCAAATATGTGGGCTTGTTTGCTGTAAGCCTGCAGCGACTATCACATCACTGTCGGCGTCATTTTACTCGGGGAAGGCTGTGCGTCGGTGGTGTACTGCCCGTGAATGTTTAAGAGACATACTATAGTTCGTCCAACCATCCACCAGAGGCGCTGCATTCCCCCAATGCGCAGGCGCAGAACGGGGGCCAATCGGAAGCGTCTCGAAAACAATATGCGGCGGGCCAATCGGAAGCCTCGGCCATACAACGAAGGATTATAATAAGAGAATAATTATATATGTATTCTGTATTGTATATTTGTTTGCTCCAGAAACCAAGATGAATGAAATCTAACTGGTTTTTCTGGGGAAAACAATTTATTAAGGGCAATGCACTACTGTACATGAAATACGTGATTCGACTAGTGTGAAGTGTTTCTTTGAAACTAAATAGAGCATAAATTGTCGATAATCACATTGAAACTGTTTTCAAATCCAGTTGGAATGATAAAACTGGCGGCGGCTTGTTTTTCAGTGCTGTACTAAAATATACATGGGCTATGACCTGAACAAACACAAAAAGTAACGCGACTGTTTTCATTATTTGGCTAATTATGGGCTTTTTGAGGGCAAAACAATGTTAAACCAAGCAACAGGTAATTTTTTTGTCATCCATGTAAGCGGACTCTTTCAACTTCCCGAGGCTTAGCAAATATTTAATTGTATTTACATATGATTTGGCGAACACAGGTAACCACATGGGAAGGGAGTGGGCTGCTAGCAAATTTAAAAAATGCCAGTACAATAAATTGAACACTAATAATGCTGTTTACAAAGTTATCAAAAGAGCATAATCACACTAATGTGCACTAGGCGCACATGCTATAAATAATACTGTAGTTGAGTTTGGAGGTCTGCTAATTGTAGTCCCAAGTCGTTAAGCCAGAGATACCAAACTTTGCATTCCGAATTCTTGCAAGATTTATCTCCAGTTCTACCAAGGTTCCAACCCGATTCTATTACATAAATTCTACAGCACTTTCTTTCGACTTAGAGGACGCAACATCGGAGTTTGTTTTGCTATTTGCCAAGGGTCAATTTAAAGTGATCTGAAGGTCTGTCCTAAACTAAGTTGTTGTGCACTCTTGAACTTGATTAACAAATTCTTGCTTTGTAGGTCAGCCTAAATATTGAAGCGCCTTTCCGTCTCCTTTTTATTGCCAAAACTTCCGGGGTTAGACGAAGAGAAACCTTCTTTTTTTCCACCACATTTCGTGCCCAATGTATCACAAGAATGACTTTTTGAGGGTCATCAGCAGCTGGGGTTTGGCATTCCATGTCCCTCCGGGTGACAGATCCATGTTGGAGCTAATATTTCATCCACTTCTGCTGCCACTAATTGCGTTACTTTCCACCCAGTCTTTCCAATTTGTTGCTCACTAGGTACGGATTTCCCTAGCGAATCAACCCGGCATGTCGTTCAAAATTAGGTTACTTACGCCTGCTCTCTTTTTGTATTGTCCTATTCTGATTATTCTGCAGTCATACGTACTGCACATAGACGCAATAAGAACCAGTCATCCAACTGGCGATTCCATTTACACCGGATCATCTCGTTTGAGCTTTCCAACCATGTCAGTCGCACGTGTTGTTAGAAAAGCTATTACTGGAGAGAAAAAAAAGGTTTGGCAATATTGGCGTATCTCAATTAGCCAAAGACGTGCCACGTTTTGTTGCGGTTGACGAATACAGATTAACGCTAATCTATCGGGATAAAACTTTACTTGGCTTAGCTGGCCTGAGGTGAAACTAAATGAAATGTCTTTTCAGAAACTTTGCAACCGAGAAGAGTTTCTCTCCAAGGAGAGGTGTATAAGACGAATGTTTACTTTGTTTTTAAAGGGGGCCCAGGGAAGTAACGCTCGATTGATACAAAGAGTCCTTGTAACAACAACCACTGGGAAAAAAGGAACTGAATTCAAAGACTCCTACAGTGTATGCAACGCTTAATATTCAGATCCGACATTTTTAATGCGGGTCGATAAATCGTGTGGAAACATTGGAAGATAAACTTTTGCTTTCGTAACTTACGAAACCAAAAGTTTTTCTTTCAGTGTGAAACCTGAGTAGATATTTAAAAACCTTTCGTAATTATGCAGTGGGAATGAAACTGCGCTTTACAGATGGTGCTATATAACTTCTATGCTTTATCATAAAAAAAGGTCGTCATTTTTTTTTTGAGAATTTATTTTGCCCTGAAGAAGGAACGACCGGTGTGAAAAATGTTTCTTTTTTGTATGCTGCTTGGAGATTTCGATTCGAATTTAACAGGCAGTTAAGCAGCAGTCGGCAGGCGTCCATGAGAGTATGTGACAAGAGTCGGCAACTTGCCATTTATCGTCCTGCTTGAGGCATGTCGGCACAGTGTCAACGTCACATGTTAAACGAGTCTTTTGTCAGCCATAAACAAAGTGTTGTAATAAAAAAAAACTGGCATACAGAGTACAGTAATGTTTTCGCATTCCTAAATCCATCGGCTGGAGAGGGCTTTTGTGCTGCAAATGTGCCATCAATCTGGACAGTTTTGATATCAAAACGTTGGTACATACTGTGTCATTATGGCTCATAAATATTTATAGGTATAAAACAAAAGGACGTAGTTTTGGATTTTAATGGCCGATTTATTAAGTGGATAAGAAATTTAATGAACAGTTAAGGCGACTTGCAAATTGCTTTGGTATCTAGCGAGTGTATTTGTGCTCAAATATATATGCAAGCTGATACGAGCATAAAATAGAAGCATAAACGGATAACATATTGGGACCATATGTACGTGGCATTTACACCACAATGAAAAATTTCGATCTCGCGAGTTGTCTTGATTTTCTTCGATCACGCAGAAATTCTTCTCTCATGCAGGATGGAGTAAGTGACGCTGAAGTAACATTTGCACTTGATTGATCGGGGGAATTTGGACCTAGATCAAATCCAAGTTCAACTGATTTATGAGGAGTTGAGGTCTCTCAGGCTTCGTTTCTCGTGGGTTTTTCCATCCAACTTACCCACCCCGGGGGAGAAAACCCAAATGGCCGCATTGCGACACTTGAAATGCCGATTTGCCCTCCCAGTAACTCATTGTGGACACGGGCGTTACAAAAAAAAGGGGGTCATGTCCTGTACATGATGTACAATATGCAAAGGTACCGTATATTACAGTAATGCCAGTTTGAGAGTAATCATGCCCAGAGATAGTATATCAGCAATAAAGGTCTGCGTTGGATATTCAATCAGTCCCTTTTTTTTACATCTAAATGCACTTGTACAGTGGCCGAGCTATAAATGAATTATTAATAATAGCACATTCCAGATGAGAATTCATAACCGGATTCAGGGCAGTACGCTGTGAGAATTTACAACTTTCCTGTAGCCAGTCACGCGCGGAATCACTGTAACTGTATCTGCATCATAAGCGTGAATAACCCCATCATATCACCATATAGAGTAATAGAGTTGGCAATACTTGCACTTGGTTTATACTGTATTATGGATTGAAGAGACTTGATTACTCGCCTCTCGAACAGTTTCCATTGGTTGCCTGTTAAATAGGATCGTGGGTAATCAAGAGCAACACTCCGGATGGATAGTTAATAAGGATATATTCATTGTAGGGCCCTTTACAAAGGTATTTGCCAAGTTCATATAGGCCTAACTGAGATCATTCATCCAATTTTTAAATCCGCTTTCGATAAAAAAAATGAAGCACGTGAACCAAATTCCTGGAATATTGTACTACCACAATAGCCTTTGTCTGTCTGTCTGTGTCTTTCCGAACAAACTTGCCACGCAAAGGTTACAATGCAACCAACACACACCCTCGTGCACTAATCCCTTTTGTTGCATCCTCTGGGAACTAATCTGTTGGCAACATCGCTTTGTTGGCAGTATTATGTGGCAGAATTCCTATAATTCACTTTGATAGCGAGGTCCATTATTGCTCATTTCACATGTATACATCAAGAAGTGATATTTTTTAAAAGTTAATTACAAATTAATATTAATCATCCATATTATTCCAAACGTGACACTCATACCATAATTATGTGTATTGGTTCGTGGTTTCGTGGCTTCCATCAGAAAGTATCGATCATCACTTGCGGGACATAAAAAATTAAATCGCTCTTTCCGTGGGATGACATGTATAAACTTCGTTTCCCAGCAAGCGTTATAAAAATTAATTTCGGCGCTTCCGCATGAAATAGTCCCGGAAAAAATCATTAAAAATCGTACTAGCGTAACCGACGCTAATTGTTATTCATTAACAATAACATTTCTCCCCACACGCACACGAACGAAAAAAAATATGCCAATAATACGTATGCTTTGCATATGGGGAAAATCTGGCATAAACATAATGCTCATTTCGCGTAATTCCGTACATTCGACTAGATTTTTTTAAGGCGGACTTTTTCTCCTGGAATAATTGCCAACACCGAGTCTAATTACGTTTATCTGAAGCTGTTCAGCCAATTTCATTCCTTACAAATTTTAGCGGAAAAAATACAACAGTATTTTGCATACATATTTTAACAAAAAAAATATTCATAAGATTGGACATCCACTACTTACGACACGCGGGTAGCGACGTCTCTCCTCCTCCGAATTCGGGATGGTCAAAGAGTTGACAACGTTGACAAACACGGCTGCAGCCACCAGCAGGAGCAGCAGAGTCCGACAAGTCGAAGACAGATGCATTGTGGATTGAAGAAGGGTTTGCAGACTCTGGGAGGGATCTTGAGTGCTGGACCAATGAAAGAATGTTCATATATAGATAGTCACATTGTCATTGATTAATAATAATTTAAAGTCAGGTATCCCGCACGCCCTTTTTAAACTCGAGGCAGTTATACCTGCGAATTAAGCCCTGGATTATGATCCACAGCAAGAGGGCTTTGCCTTAAAGGCCCTCCATTTTCTAAAGTGATGTTAATTAACCGGCATGGTCCCAGTCTCGCCTTTTGAGAGAGAAAAAAAACTACATTTGCAACCGACCAAAGTGGCGCCTCGTTTCTTCTTAAGAAAGTTGGGAAATTACACGTGGCACCATTTATATTCCGGAAATAAAAACACCGGCCTATAGTAAAAGCACAAAACTCCGGCCCTTATTTATTGAAACCGCCCTGTTAAAACGTGTCCACAAAAGTAAAGTGTTTGCTCCATTTGGAGGACATGTGGGTGGAATCGAATTTCCCGAGAGGATCAGACAGATCTGCGTAATGTGATTTGAATGTGTGCCGGCCACCACTTCCAATAAGGAAAATTCCCAATGCTCCACAGGATTTCTTACATCTTCTCTGGACCGATAGTTACACCAACTTTAAACTTTCCTGGAAGGACCCGGGACTATATGTCGTATTTCCTCTGTCAATATAGCGGAAGCCTTTCTAAACACTGCTGACCTGTAATTAAACCCTCGCCTGAATAGTTTATGGTGCACCTAAGGCAACATGGGCAAAAGTTTTTTTTTATGGTTGATTGTTTGACGTCATGTGTTTTGATGCGTGTGCTGCTTCAAATTTTTAAGGGCGTATTCCCCATGGATAAAATCAGATTTGCTACCGGTTTTTGTCATTCTGACAGCCACTGGCAGTTATAAATTGAATCATTTCGTCTCATTACTCTATCGCAAACAAAACATGCACACCTGCGACATATCCTAATCATTTAATTATCTCAAAGTAAACACTGCAATTTCGCGATTGAACCTTTGAAAAATGGTGTGTAACATAGGATTGACTGACCAGTTATTTTTGCTTCATGCTCTGTACGTTAATTAGCACATTGTTCAAGCGCATAAAAACGGCCCTATATGCTGTTGGGATTACCTCCCGCATTTTGGTGCCGAGAAAAAAGTGCCCTGTAGGGAGCTAAAAAATTGAATTCATGGCCTATTTGTTCTGTGCAAAAATTTCAGTATCTCTATGACGCTCGACAATTGGACCCGCATTTAATCAACCGTACGTTTTGCAACCAAATTAATCTAATTTTTTGGTACCAATGAGAGCTTACCTGTTTACAGCTGCGAAGGTGCCGCAATGAGGGCCAACTGTTTCAACCTTATGGTATAAATACGAAAAGAGTGGGCGCGCTTTTAGGACAGACAAGACCACGAGGATGTAACGTCACGATGCTTTCGACCAATAGGAGACTCGCAACCTGTAGGATAAGGTAGAAAGGTCTAGGCGTCTGCGTCTGGCCTTTTGTGCTGAACAAATTTTGCAGTTCACTTCAATGATTTCGCTAATTTTTTTTTGCCTGTAAGCGAATTGATTGTCGCGAAAACCTAACTCGGTTAGTTAACTTTTCAACCTTTTCAGGTGCTGCTCAACTTTTGACGCCGCATAACATGATTTCGATCCGGCTCAGCATAACTTAATCACGTTATGGAGGTATAGCCTTTTGCTTAATAAGCTACGTGTGGTTTTGCGGAGAAAAGTTGGCAGCGGTCTTGTTAACGGGCCCTGTTAATCCGTAATTGAAGCTGGCTGTAATTAATCTTCTCGTTGTTTCCGGGTATTAATCCCTGAGAAAAGGTAACCCAGACCCACGTGCAGGGTCATGCTTTTTGTAGGACAAATTGCGTAATCTCAGATGAAATGACGCACGTTCATTAGGTGACAATATTGTATTAGCCGGTTTCTCAACAGGATCCTCAATTTTCATCCAATTACGCCTATGCATGTGAGCAATAAAAATCCACAGAAATATTTATACATTGCGAGATAATGGAATGTGCATTAAATCCTTGCCTGATGCGATTAATGTGTAACTTCATATTCTGTAATGCAATTTATTACACACCCAGATGCATTATTTTATGCGATGTGAAAACACACACTGATTTAAATTTATTCACATTTATGGACTTAAAACACACAAAGGTTTCATTATGCACACAACCGAATTATTTCACTGTTTTATAGCACGTGTAGACATGGATTCAACGTAATTAGCATACTGTACCGTGCTCGGTGAACCAACTTTAAATCATGTATGCTACGCAGGGGCAGGCTCAGATAAAGAAATGGAGGGTTTATTTGTTTAGGGCTGGTTTTCCTTCCTGTTTTCGGGAAGCATCTGCGCTAGTGGCCCGAGTCAGAACTGATTGCATTTAAATGCGGAGCAGGATGCACCTACTAGATCGTTATGAGGCCTTAATTTCGTCTGGGGGGTGGCCTCCTACATTCTGCATATAGACTTGTAGGAATTTCTTGCATGAATATGATTTCAAAATATCAGAACTTTCATTTACCGTCGTCCACATTAATTTCCGTCCCTTCTTCGTTCCAATCACTGGCACGGTCGTAATCAGCCGGCGTAAATTACCTCTGGGATTCTACACCTTTATGCTGCTCACTGGTTCCTGTAATTTTATTCGGTTTTTTTTGTGTGGTGCGTTTTAAAACGTTGATGCGTAAAATGACTTCTGTAACTCGGTTCGTGGTTGATGGCGGTATGTAATTTTTATATTGGCTAATGCGGTTACAGTATATAAATGATCGTGCTTATTAGTGATAGTCTCTGAGGGACCATCGCGATTGTTGACAGACGTGCAACAAATCGCGCAATAATTGGCAATAATTGGTTATTCGATTTATTTACAAAGCTCGTGAGACACCTGCCAAATTACGTTGCATATACAGTAATTAACGTAACAAAAATCATATTCATTAGAGCACTAGAATTTAGCGCATATTCGTATAGTAAACACAAAAGTGGAACTGTGCAAAATTATTTTGCTAAACATTAGCAAAAAAGGCTATGTAAGGTTGCACCGATTCTGTAAAACTGTACGTTGCATATACTTACAAGATTTCGAATATGTTCAATTTAATTAATTCCCATATTTGGTTTATTTTAACGTCAAATCCAGCTCGTTTTTCAGGATCAATCGACAAAAGGTTAACTAAATCCGGTAGTAAAAGAGTCGGTAAATTAATGGTACAAGCATAACTGCCAGTGATTTCAGAGAAGATTGTTTCCTCCGATTGAATGCCTCATATACATTCGCAATAAATCCTGAATTTATTTCCGTACCACCGTCGCTTTCTACATGGCCTGGCATATACAGGCTCCCCAATCAATTAAAGTCAAGCACACATATATATTCATAAAGTCAGTAGGGACCGACCATAAAGTTGGAGAAATGTTTGCATTAGTCTGGTGGCAGCAGCTTGAAAGACGTCCTCTGGAATCGATTCCTGGGAAGACTTTGTGTGTGGAAACAAACGATCTGAACTGAGGTAAAATTTGCTACCGTCATAAGCGCACGACGTCACTTCGCTCGTGTTCCTTTTTTATATATTTTTTTGTAATTGTTTTGAAGCGTAAATGAGCGTCAGCGGCGCCGTTTGATGCCAAACCGACTCCCTTTAGAGAATCAGGATCTATCGGGAAATCGCTTTGTTTGTCACCACAAAGGATCGCAGGGGCAGAAACGCGCCACTTTGTAAGGGTTGATGTAACCAGATATTACACTATATTTGCCATCCTCCTGTAATCCGACTTATGATCAAGCCGATTTGTGTCTGCTGCGCACTGCAGGGATTACCTACAGATGACAGCACGTTTTGTACGAAAAAAAAAATCATAAAAAAATTCCTTGGCCATGTACATTCTTGAATGCTGAAGATGCCAAGAATGTCTCCAAGACTAATCCATGACATTTTCTACAGAGCTGCTAAGAACGAAAAAAAGGAGAGGTCGCAGGGATTAGATCCGCACATTACCTGTTGAGGTCGCGAAAATTTTGTGAATTATCCCTCAGGATGGCCGCAGCTGGTTCCTCCCAGTTTATTAGCCATGCATTGTTTTAATCTGCGGAGAACAGACACCTAACCTTAAGTAAATAATGGAAGGCCACATGATCCGTCCTGACCCCCTGAATAAAACATGGGTCCCTCGAATTATATACCCTTCAAGGAGCCTTATCGTCGTCGAGTCAGGTCCACTCAGTTCAGTTGAGGACCTTTCACATCAAACTGAATTAATCCCAACCGATCTGTCCGCCTACCTATGAATTTTAGTAAATTGTGTTACAAGTAATTTTTACAATTAACAAACCTCGAATCTCTGAAGATTGCAAGGAAAGGGCAGAAAATATAATTAGCAATATTCCAGCCGGAAGTGGTGAAACAATATTTATGAATATTTTAAAATTGCGAAAAAAGTGTGGGTGCTACATGCGAACTATATCCAAAAAAGCGCGAAATGTTGGTAATTGGCGTAATGAGGTCCGAATATGCAATGGGGGTCAATCCACACTCCAGTGATTTATCCTTTGGATCGTGACGAAATCCTTTCCCACGCTAAACTTTCCCTGAATGGCCAGCTAATTAGCACGCTCAGGCGCTACCCAAATTGATTTCCGAAAATTAGCATAAGACAACAAGGCCCTTCCGATTCTTTTGTCCACCTTGTTGATATAGGCAACATCAGCGATTACCACGACTATGGGCTTATTAAAACTTGTAAAATTGAATGAGATGGGTGGGGCCTTTAGCTAATCCCTGAGAACTATACCCGAATATTGCTTGCATACTGAATGAGCAACGCCATCAATTTTATGTGCGAGAAGTTTTTTGGATTTTTTTTTGTAAGGTACACTAATTACTGACCAGTTGTTTTGCTCCAAGATTGATATACCCCACTATAGTTAAAAACAACCTTCAACCTCAGGACATTATACTTATTTATTAACCATTGCTCAACAGGTGAAAGTCTGTATTTCACTGTTATTATTACAGCATGATTTTAATGAAAACGTTGTTCCGGCTATTAAGACCAGAGGGGATTAAATGTAATCGCAGTTTTGAACCTGAGGCAAGTGGATAACATACTCGAAGTGTAACTGTCCATTAGGGGATTACACTTCCAGGTTTATTAGTGTGCACAATGAGATAAGGCACTTCACAAAACATATGCTCTATACCTAATAATAAACCTCTTCGTGTCATGGTGTACACGTCAATACACATACGTAATCGGGGGGGTTATAGGCGCCTATTTTTGGGCGAATAGAAGAGGAGCTGTTCTCTCCCCACATGCTTATGAATTCGTTTCCGATGAGCCGATGAGTGATGAGCTTGCTTTTTTTCCGCGAGTGGATATTGCTCTCGCGAAATTCCGGCCTTTGCGTTGCGTTGTTTTTGCGGTTTCGATTGCTGGACGCTTCGGAAACTGGGAGGGGGAAAAAAAGGGGGATGATAGACTGCGACTATGTGCCTGCCATAGTAAGCACAGTGTCTGACGGATATTCCGAATGAACATGTTTGGAGATTAGTTTTGCTTTGACTGTCGCTAATTGTACTGGACCTAAGTTCTTGCAAGCCAGACAGTTTGATTGGCGGTAACAATGGTGTTGATGGGCAGGTTCAGGTAATCCTTTGGTAGGACACGACGATAATTTATTACTAAAGTTGTGGCCAAATACTGCTTGTTGTATCGATTAATTTATTGGCTCACTGACACTATCAGCCGGATGGGAATGTAATGGGTTGGTGGTAAGAGCGGTTAACCATAATTGCATATCGTTTTCGTGTATAATTTTCCGATTTATTAGAAGAAGAGTTTGTGTCTCATACTAATTGCATTTTACACTATTATTTTTGTGCATACAGTATATGAAAATATATCTCAATATAAAAATATTAATTCATCGATATCGTAACACAAAATAACTTACCGAGTGCTGCCTCATTTAATGCTATGTGCACCACATCGAATGTTTCAAGAAGAGGTATACACGAGGCTCCAAATTTTAGAGTTCACTGCATTTCCCAATTTAGAGTTCACTGCATTTCCCAATTTCCCGCTTGAGTGCTGAATATTGAGCCTGCTTGACTGAGACCCGCTTCTGAAGAATTTGTTTCGGTTTCTTTCCAAGTTGGACTGTCGCAGTGCACATAGGTCCAAGCCATGTAAATATGTAATGTACTGTATACATTCTGCGTTTGCGATCCCGTACAGGTAAATAGTTTTGCAGAATGAGGACTATATACCGGAGACAGCTTATCAATATTGGACTTATTCCCTCGAACAAATTAATTTTTGCTTTATGTTTACCTAACCCAAACTTGTCATACAGTGTCCTCAATTTTTTATTGAATGTCGTCAAGCGCATTGAATTTTCTTATGATTAGGGTGGTGGTGTCCCCCCGCAACGAACCCAGCATGCAAGTGTTGAACTTCTCAATTCAGCTTTAAATCTATAATGAAGGTCAAGCAGTGTAGATCAATTTTGGACTAGTGGCTTCTGCGTTTAGAAATTGGTTGCAAGTGTACCCGGGGTTAGGCTAGAAGCTGGTTTAATCAAATTTAAATTTAACCTCAGACGTAGCCTAACAAGCAAGTGAAGAAGTGTCTATCTAATGTCACGCCTGGAAAAAATCATTATGAAGCTTTGATAAAATTCCAGCCGAAATTTAGTTAGGTACTGAGCAATGCGCAGTACTTGGCATGTGTTTCTGATATGTCAGTTTTCTGCCAGATATTTCTCAGATAACTGTATTAAAACAAGGCATCTAGCTCATGAGGGACAATGCAGTGTTCCAATCTCACTCATCTCAAAATAATTCCATCACGACTCTGATCCTCCTGTAAGAGGTATTTCTCAAAATTCTTTCTTTATTTTGCATAATTAACCCGAGGTATTTATGCGTGTCACATAAATACCTCGGGTATACCTGGCATATTACAGCAGTCGTGATGATCGATCGTTCACAACTTAATGCTCTTTTCACTCGTATAAGAAACTTGGAGTCGTTTCATCTTTACAGGCAACATTATTATTATTATTATTATTATTATTATTATTATTATTATTATTATTATTATTATTATTGTTGTTGTTGTTGTTGTTGTTGTTGTTGTTGTTGTTGTTCTCCAGTAATAAAACGTATAATATAATTATCACGGACGAACAATATAGGATTTCGAACAAAATACTTTTCCAGATTTCCGCTCATTTTTCCGCATTTTTCCTTGTCTCATTCTTCTAATATTAGAGTACACTACAGGATCTTCCACGAAAGCTAATCATCAAGTACGTACTCTTGACGTCAATGGGATTACATCATTATCTTGATAAGTATTCCTCTAGTTCAAATGTTCAATGGGATTACGTCATTATTTTGATAAGTATTCCTAGCTGCAACGGATCAGCTTATTTTAGATTTGACTCTAAAGTGCGTTTTAAAATGTGCTAATTTTTGTAGGAGTAAACTTAGCTTTTAAATGGATGTATCTGCCGACAAAGTTGAATATCCACGATATAGCCAGCCACCGATGAATCCGACTTAGCAGCATGTACGGAAAATCTCTAATGAAATTTAACCCCGTTAAGTCTGGAAGACTTGCCTTATTATCTTGGCGGCTAAGAATACAATGCGGACTCCCATGGGAAATTCTCAGCTTGTAATCACAGATTCCCAACCAAAGTTCTCTCAGTTTCGTTTACATGCGGGTCACCTTACATTGTGACTGTTGCAACGATTTATATCCTGGTACAGTGCCAGCACTCCTGTGAATACACTTCCTGAAAAGCAACGTTTGTACAAGACTTAAAGGCTTTGAACACCGATTGTGACGATAAAGTCAAATTATCCGCATGTCAATCATCTTAAATGGAGGTAAGCATTGCTTTTCCTGGCATATTACAGCAGTCGTGATGATCGATCGTGGGGGGCAGATATAGGTTGGATTAGCAACCATCTGTTACAGAGTCCTGAGGGGGACATCTCCTGGATCGTGTCCTGGACCATCTGGTCATTTAGTTTCTCCGCAACTTGTCTTTAGTGAAGTTCCTTTCAGAAGCACTCATTAGTCGATTAATCAGCGTTTTCCTACCATTCTGCCGAGGTCAAAGTGGTGCGAAAAATTAATTTCTGTTCAATTCACATCACGACCAGACGGCAACGTAAGAAAAGTTCTTATTACGTCATTTGAAAGTGTTTTTATCACCAGTCAAGTGTATAAAATGGCGATTAAATGGGATTGCACCAGACCTATGTGTTTTATATCAACTTTCCAGCATCGATTCGTAATCACTTGGAATATTGGACATCGAGCAAAAGTGATTTATGGAATTTAATAACGCCAGGAGATAAATCCAACGGCGGCGGTTAACAAAGTACGCACAATATCGCCTTTATATCAAGCCTCGTGCCAGTGGCATCGAATATGGCGCCAGTTATTGAAAATCGAAGCCTAGAATTTCAGCTGAGCTCAGTCTCTTTCTGCCATCTTGTGTGAATTGGGGGAACGCAATATGAATCTGCGTTGCCACGAGTGCTCTCTCGTCCAGATGCTGGAAACGCTTCCTTGTCAATAATACGTGAAGCAAATATATAGCAGACCATCATTGAAAGTGGCAGCAGCATATTAGCACAAGCCAATATTCTGACATTCAGTATTAAAGGCGATACTTCCATAAAAACGTGTCCAGTTGCGATATTTTTCGTATTCAAAGTAATGAAAATCATTTCTAGATTTTTTTTAGCATGAACTTTTTCAGACGCCGGAAGGTAGAGGCAGTTTAGAAATTAATTAAGGCTTATTAAAAAAGTGAAGCGCTGTAGGATTTATGCCTTAACAAGAGACAGTCTGGCGACATTAGTTGTTGCCTGGAAGTATCATTAATTCATTAGTATTCTTTGCAGAAGCTTGCAGGCGTATATATGACGCATGGGATAAACATGACATGGAGACCTTTGTCGTTTTAAAACTGCATCTAGGATAATTAGGCTGCTTTTGAAGTACCGGATTGCTTTCTGCAACATTGCACAATACTAATGGGATCTCAATGGAAATTGTTTGAGAAATACTAGCTATTCCTCTGTTTCGTGTATAGTATCTCTACGAAAATATTGCTGAGATGGGCACTTTCACCTGTTATTTTATTCATCCTTTGTGGAGGAGGTGTCCCTTGTCAATTATTCATCGTTAAATAATTCTGCACTAAGGCTAGTTTACATAAGGTGACCTTATTTCAGCGCTGCATTCAAACGCAACAGGTAACTTATTAGAGTACTGCAGTATGTTGCAATAGACCAAGAGTAAACCGTTATTCTCTTACTGGCAACATGCACTTGCAGCATGATAGCTAATTGAAGCGACTGGAGCACTGCGTTTTAATTAGTCTCAAATTATTACGAAAATATTTGCCTTCACAAAAGAAACTCTTTTTGCATCGTATTCATAATAATGCTACACATCCATGATAAATCATGATAAATACAACCCGTATGAATCCTACCTTCCGATATTTTGTCACGTCATTGGATTCATTCTGTTACCGAGTATTGCAACATCTTTTAAGAATTTCACAACACCAAGCAAGTATGCTGAACTGTGTGGGTTACCTCGTGTAAGTGTGTTACTTCAATCATGTCTTTCAAAAATCAATGCTAGACTATTGAACACGTTCAACTTTGTGTCTGAATAATATTAGCCATAATTTCCGCATGACTCAGTGTGAGAATTTGCAACAAAAAGAGGGCTTTAATTAAATTTTTTTTTGCCCTTCCATACGAATTTCGTACTGGACTATCGTACGTTGTGGAGGAAACCCCTAAAAATAACCCCGAAGTCCAAAAAAAGGGACCAGTATGAAATATTTAGAGCCCTTCCTGTGATTTCCATGCATAAGTTATGATATCTAAACTTGGAAAAAGCAAATTCGTTCCGCATCACCTATCCTATAGTTCATCATTGGGTTCTAAAACTGAAAATGGCAGTTCAGTGAGGCGTGTGACTATGTTTATCTGAAGGATCATATTTTAAAATGTGGATAATATATCACCTTCCGATATCCTTATATTGTCAGGCAGTTTACACATATTTTATCCTTACTATTCAGGGCTTCCCATTAGCCTCTTCTGAGCGAAGATTGTCTGACTTCCAGGATAATATTTTATTCCCGCTTTTGGCGGGACGGATCACACAATACTGTATGTAGCTCCCAGCTAGATTAAATGCAAGTACAGTATTACTCGTATCATACGTACGGCTTTGGCATATATTTTTTGATATTAATTTTCAATTAGTTGTTGTTTCTATTGAGAGGAGGAGGGTGGCGTAGTCTGCTGGGCCCGATAAGCCATGTCATCATCGTTTATAATGCGGGATTACATTGATTTTATGATCGGCGGTTCATAACATGTCAATTGTGTTGTTCCTCTGTCTAATCCTACTCTTTGACACCGGACTTACGAGTTAGTCTACGACACAACCAGTGGAAGCAGGCGTCATTTTGAACATATTCATGGCGTCTTTTTAGCTATAAAGGCTGCTAAATTATCAAAGTTATATTTACTCTCACCATGCGATGTCGGAAGTCTTGGAAGTAAATATGTGCTTTGCAGAAAATAGCTATTGATCAGGCATATTATCCTTGGCCGTTTCTTTTTTTGTGTGGACGCTATGCTGTGCATGGGTAGAAACTGAGAAGAAAACAATGAAGTGTTACCATCCGTGACGTACTGATGAGTGTTGACCAAATAACTAGTTGTATCAAGCTGTTCATGTAGTTCCTGCATTTGTATGGTTTTGTTTTTCATGACTTGAACAATAGTGTTTAGGGTTGTGTTATTAGCAAATGAAGTATTTGCCTGATAGGCAGGAGCCGACATGTACAGTACTTTGCAGATTAATGATATGCGATGAAATCATGACCAAACGAAAGGCCGGCGGATTCTGGAATCGAACACTCGACCTTTCCAATGGGTAATACCGGAAGCAGCACATTCCGATCAGGAAATCATGCTCATTTCACAACTCCTCTACTTTGTAAATATCACGTCTCACATGTAATAAAAATATCGTACGTGGTTATTACCATGAGCAACAACATGATCGTATACGTGACATTGCTATAGTACTTTGGATCTCTTCGTAAACCTTTGAAAACTTGAAATTTGGGACGATGAGAGTCACATTTTTTGATAATTTAGAGATCTGGGGGCTTGAAATACGATCCTTTCATTGCTCCGGGTGGGATTAATTTTAAAATGATTTCTCTAGAGGGCTGTAATTTTTATTTAAGAAATTTGACTTACCATCCGCAGAAAGCACCTTTAGAGAACTACTGTAAACAATGGCTTACTCATTTTTGCCAAAATACGATTTATAGTTCTGCATTTTTGGTTTTAACCACATGACCTACCCTTAGTTATCATGCTGGGAATACACCGGAACACATCTAGATATAATCTGGATGTTTTCTGGCTCGAACATCCGGTTGAACGCATGTGCGGTTGACTTGTTCCAGCGTTGGCGGGTGTCACTGGCATAAAAGAAAAACCAATGCATGTCTTATGAGGGATCCGTGATGGTGGGAAGGAGAAAAATGGGAGTGCCTGGGAATAGGTTCTAAATAGAGAAATGCTGGGAAGCAAACATCTGACTCTTCCTGTTTCGCTCTGCCCAGTTCTCATTGTGTTTGCTCCCATTGTCACCTGTTGATAAGCAAGATTGACAAGTAGATTCGCAATGTGTAATGGCATGTATTATTACAAGGTCGGTGCACTTTTCCCAAGGATTGTTTACCCCAGCCACAACCAGTTTCTGTTTAATCAGGGCCGCATTCCCTTATTATTGCTTCTATTTAGACAAGTTGCTTGGTTAAACAATCCGTAACTTCCTCTCCTAACATAGTTTTGAACCTAACGTTGGGAAGCAAACCACCCTGGATTGCATGTATTGAGTGTGGGCTTGTCATATGCAAATGTGTACCAGGATACCAGTTCCTTGGGGAACACCAAGTTCCGAACAACTGTGCACACACTGAGAATGGAGAGTTGCCTGGAACTGTGTGCTAACAACAGCATATCCACCCCAACAAAACTGTTGATTTCCTTAAGGGAGAAAATTAATCGATATAATCTATAACATACCATATAAGCTTTAAGGCTTCACAAGTCATTGAAAATAAACAGTCCGTATAACAATGTTGAAATTTTGATTATTTTCAGTTTTCATAAATGTTGAATTCTTAATGAGAAAGGTAAAAATAACCTGACTGGAAGAGTATTACTGTAATCAAAAAGTCGTTAATACAGTGTTTGAAAAATACTTTGTTCTTTCCTTCCACTTAATCAGCCAGGACCTCTAATTACGTTTGTTTAGGCCAGCCTGTTGCTCATGCCTTCGATGCTTAACTAGAAACTTCTGAAGGCAATACAAATACTAAGGATTCACTCTCATTTAAGGGCCGGTTTCACCGAGCTTGGTATATGATAAAACCAGGTTTCTTTAGGAAAATCCATACAAATAGATAGGAATTTTGAGAAATACCCTGGTTTTATCATATACTGAGCTCGGTGAAACCGGCCCTAAGTCGCCCTCTTAGATCGCTGTAGGTGCATGAGATTGCCAAACATTTTATCCCATTTACACAATATACACTGTATACATTATTTGTAGCCAGTACTTCCTTGATGTATTCCGGGTTCGCCGCTTGAAAGCGAGGTAAACAGACCTCCAAAAAGAAATCTAAAAATAGAACTCATATCCAAACTTTTCTTTCTTTCTTATTTTAGATCCCGATATTCTGAGGCTGGTACGGAATGTTTACACTTTGCAACTTATATCAAGGAAGCGGAGGCCAACTATTGCATACATTTCCCACTAAGGCCGAGGACAAAAAGCGGTTCAACGACCAAAAAAGTGAGTGCTTTTGATTACGTAACTGACCTAGAAAGAAGAAAAGGTTGGCAGGGGGAGAGTATCGCTATTCGAAATTACATGGGGTTGGGCCTGGCTGGAAACCCGTTGTTTTGTGTGTTGGGGTTTTCTGAAAGGGCAGGATTAACCTCCTGCTGGTGTAAAATGGCCGATTAAGTTTTCGGAATCGAGGGCAGCTCACACTTTCTGCGGGCTCCCCATCATTTCCCTTCCGAATGCGCAGCATGACTTGACACGAGTCTGCCCTTACAACCTGCTGCTTGCGAATCTCCCATGCTGGCTTTTTAGGGGCCTGCTTTCGTCAACAAGTGGTTGAGGTTGGGCTGGCACACACACCACGCCTTTTGCCTATACAGAAAATGGGTGTCTCGCTTTAAGATCCGAATTTATCTCATTCGCACATCATGATTACAAATAAATCACTTTAATAATAATCGTGTCGATGTAAAAATGCAATTGTACTGCATAATTATGATAGGTATAGCTGCAACCGGAAGTGCAATTCAATCCTATTTATTTTCGTAGAAAAGACGAGGCTTTGCCTCGAGGTCGTTTGCAAGTGACATAAAAGTAATAGACTATGCTCTTTATGCGTTACACACAAAGAAGCGGATTCAGAACCAAGATGTCAACTGTTGCAAAACCAGATGAAAAGGCAAATTAGATACTGCCCTTTTTAAACAGCAACCTTATTAAATAATAGAGGCCGTGTCATCTCTATAGACATCATATTATCTCTTTTGAGAACAGTAGGAGGCGGAATAACGCCTACGAGGAACGAATAATACTGTATATTCCCATGGCTTTAGACCTGTGGAGCATTAATACAATGCTGGATAAGGAGAGACGACCTTCATCCCTTTATTGCTGTTTGATAGGAGGCACGTTTTTTTTAGGCTTCGTTCTTCTAAAGAGCGCACATAAATACCAGAAAGTGATCCGGCAAAAGCGGGCCACTACATTAAGCAGACTGATGATTTCCCAGTGGAGATTATCGCCCTCATAAAAACACTTCTATCATTCTGAATACCGCAGTCTAGGGAACACTCATGACACTTTTCTAACGAGATTCTTTCCATCAGCCGAAGTAATGGGTCTAACGTTAATTCATGCTATAGGGCACAAAACCGCAGCGAGGTCAATTAAATACCCTTGCTATAGACTTTGTGTGGAGGTGTACGCAGTTTGAGTCTATCACAGCACCGGAGGCTAATGCTCTCAGGTCATCTGAATCACTACTTTCAAAATAATGCCACTGGAGAAGATAGTAACGAGCGAATTTGATCGTATTGTTCCCACCTCCGTTGCTTTGAAAATGAACGCCCCATAACTTTAAAGGCGCGAAAAGTTATAATGAGATTCGAGTTGCAGGAAACAATGTCGTCTTTTGGTCCCGTACAATAATTGAAGATTACATTTTCATTCATGACCACCAACGCAGCCCAGAAGCCAGAAGCTATAATTGTGGAAGTTTTAATTGACCGACCTTTCCAAGTACAGCAGTACAGTGCAGGACATGTCGTAAGTGCGCCCAGGTGTATTGTGCAATTTGATGCAACATGTTGATTTCTGTTGGCCCTCTTAATTGGGTGAAGTTTCTGCTAAGCAAGGCTCGCCTTTCCAGTAGTGACCTTAATGAGCTTAGGCGTGGCTTTTACCGGGGCTGAGCAAAGCTCGCAGGTTTCATTCCTGAGTTAATTGTCGCAAGACTTAAATTGAAGGCGTCTTCTTCGGGGGCGTGCGATCGTTTTAACGCGACTTGCTTCAGGTGAAGTATTCGAGGAGGATTCCACGTAGCGATAATCTTCCTGTGCCTCCTTTAATACGGAGCTAATTAAGCAAGCAAATTTCTTAAGAGGATTTACGAGCATTATAATCTAACAATTGATTAAATTTGTGGGGGACAAAATCTTCCTCGAAACCAAAGCCGTGATTTATGACTCGGTTCGCTATTATAGAGATGCACGAATGAAGTCCTTGCACGTCACACGCTATTTGCGCTAATGTCTACATTTCTGTAAGACAATATCCTACTTGTACTACACTCTGGAGGGACTTGGTGTTAAGGCTTAAGGGAGCAATTAAGGCCCACTTATGTAATAAAACGCGTATCCTACAAAGTGGAGAATAATCACAGGATTGGGTGGCATTTGCACCTGATCCAGTTTATGACGCTCATTATTAAACATTCTGCCATATTACATGTAATTACAACCACGCTCGATTATTATCGCCAGGTGAACATTTGTACTGTTAGATCATGTGGACATTTGATATTTATTTAGCTTTATTTGACTTTTACTTTTAAATTATGTGTGCCCCATTAATTCACTTTTTTTAGGTTATGAGCCACACCAGTTCTTATGCTGCGGTTGGCACTCATTAGGTGAAAAATCGTAATAAAAGCTTTGCATTTCCGCTCCGAAAATATCGCATGGCCTAATTCCATTTTAATAATCAGTATTATTTAAGCCAATGACGCAGGTTTTTTAGAGTTTGCGAAGTGTATCCAAAAAGTTCACTGGTGCCATAATGTAATCATGCGTTAAAATGTAATCGACCGATAGATTTGTGCTATAATGGTTTTATCAATCACGTACAGTATTATTCAAAAATAGGCCTACTGTATAGTGTACATTCCTCCGCATCTTTTACTGTCGAACATTTTTAAACAGCATTAGGTACTCTGAATAAATGCCAGTTTCCTCCCTTACTCTCTGTCCCATTATACCGCAAAATTGGAGCGTCAATGTGCTCAACACACCATCGAAAAGGGATTTACATTTTGACAGGCTTTTCTGTGGAATCCCTGCTAAATTTTAACCCCCTCCGATATTCCGCATTCAATACATGTCAATGATATCACCCCCTCCCCAGCAAGAATGTCGTCCAAACACTGCCTATCATGACACACAATATCACCCCACCCACCCCTTCCAACAACAAAAAATATTCCAGTAAGACTCACCCCCGATGCATTGTCACGAATCAAAAATCGACCCGCATCAAACCCTATCAGATCGTGACACTACACTTTCTCTTCCCCAAAAAAGCACCTATCACATATAATAAGTAGGCGTACTTTGGGGGTGGACACTTGTGACGTCACTAAGAGTATGCTTCCCACGCTCCGAAAGAGCCGCGCACAAACCCTGCGTTTTCATCCGTTTAAAAAGTTGGTGCATAGCGCCTGTCGGACCCATAAAGTCAGGCCGGAGATTGCGCGAGGGTTTGGCCCATTCCCCCGCGTCGGAGGCGGCCAGGAACCCATAAGAAAGTTGGTTGAGATCAGATCAGGAGGAATAGGAGGGTAAGCCTTATAGGAAGAGGATGGAAGGCAGGACTTGCTGCAGACAACTCGGCACCGCGGCCCTCGTGCTCCTCCAGCTGTGCTTCGTCGGAATGGCTCATCCACAGCAACAGCAACAGGCACAGGTCATCCAGCAGGAACAGCAGGTCAACAGGAGCGGGATGCATCTCAAGAATAAGAGAGAGGCCGAAATGCCAGTTCCCAATCAGCAGGATGTGCAGGTAAATTATTGTTAACACGAGGCGGTGCAACTTGTTGCGTGAGTCGATTTCTGTTGGAACAGGGACATGTTGTCTCTTAGGGCCCTTGGGAAGGGTTCGGGGACACCTGAGTAATTTATGGGTACTGGGACACACTGATGGACTGAAGGGATTTGATTCCAAAGGGTTTGTCCAAATACAGGAGTGGCTGCATAAAAGGCTATCGAGTGCGCCACAACGCAATTATTTAGCCTATTTTACAAACAGTAAATACCTGTACAAATATTCGCATGAAAATGCAGGTGCTGAAGTAATTAACAGTGGGCAGTAATTGACAACAAAAAAGTGGCACATATTCTCATGAGATGCTGTGTTACAAATATAGCAAATGCAGCGCAGCAATGTTGCTAAATTAAACATGATTCCAGGTGGGTGTGTACAGTACAGTGACAGAAGCCGACCAGATGACAGTGTATACTGGTCTGACCTGCGGTACACTAACCCTTCAAACTTACATTTTAATCCGAGGCTTGTGTTGAATGAAAACTGATTGAATGCAATTTGCTGAATGCGGAACTTTTTCCTGATGAAAAGGAATCTGTCAAAATATCTATTCGCGACGTGGACTGGCCTTGAACTGAGGATCATCACATCAAATACTTGTACAACTTTGATATTCATCTTCCCAACAGACTGCGGCGTTCGTGAACTGAGAGGTCACTCTACCATCCGATAAATTCTTTCCCAACTTTTTTTTAATCCTCTCGGCTCTTGAATCGCGCGGCACGGATTTCATCACTGATTGCATTCCGAATACTTAATTCTCCTGATGCGATTTTTATAATCGGACTAGTGCTAATCAATTTTTGGATATCCCCATTTCTCCATGGTTTTTCCCCGCAGTGTTCAAAATAACTTATCTGTGCAAAAAAAAGAGCGGATTGATTCACATGATTATTGAGACTAGGTTATACGTGGTAATTAATCCCACACGTCATTACACGCAAGCAGTTATCGGCATTTTTTTATTGCTCTCAGTATGACGTGTGGAATTCTACAGTGGGTAAGTACGCCTACTTACCTTCCAAATAATTCAGGCGTTGAATTGAATTACAAGTGCAGTTCATCCTCCTGTCTCTTGCTAGAAACCACCTGCCACAGTGCAATTCGTCACTTCCACATTATTCATGCAGGAGTCGGGCATGAATATTAATCATGTTGTCAATTATTATTAATCTCGAGTCAGACAAAGGTAAACAATATTCGTGATTGATGCCGTGCATGATAGGCTAGGCATATCCTTTTCGTGATATACGAAAGTCTCGCCTTTACTTCCGGCATCTCAGCAGTCAATTTATAGGAGCTTCGTCCAATATTATTCCCCTAGTTATCGAAGGCGCCGAATTCCTTTTAATCACAAAATTAACGCTTCCGTGTATATATACTTCCAATGCAGAATCTTTTGAAACTTCAAGAAGTTAATTTGAGCCTCGCACAATTTCCGGTTTATTCCGATCAGTTGTGCCCTAATTATAACCAGCTTCTTTGATACGCAAAATAGTGCGCAGTATAATATTGGATTGGTACATGAAGCCATTTAAAGGAGTGCAATGAAATCAATTTGTTCATTACTTCTAAGGAAGTGGGGCATTCAGTGTTGTTTTCTCAACCGGCGCAATAGCAGGCAAATGACCTTTTGCCGAGTGCTTTCGACTGCATAAACGCAGTTGATACCCGGGTACATTTTCATGGAGTTGGAGACTTGGGATCCGGGTTGATCTATCCGGAGGCATAGACCTTTAATCTTATTACGACGAGATGGTGTCGGGTATCTGGTGCAGATTGGACGCTGCGGCTAATGCCTTCATCTCAGACAAATTAAGATAGTCTTTGGCGCGTCCCTATAAATGTTGTATATATATACGCACCTATACATCAAAGGTGTATCGCCAGCGAAACCAAGAGCGGAAGATGCGTAATATTCGGCCATTCATGACTACACTAGTATAACTACTCATCGCTTATGTAACATAGTTAGCTAAGAAGCAGTCGTGCTGAAAATCCAAGCACGAAACGCCAAATACGTTCTTAAATGCTAGGTACTGTACCAAGACATACCTTTGATATACACTGCATACCCCAAAAAAATGTTTTGTGTAAAGACTGTAAACCTATCCTGGAGACAGAGCTCCACACAATCAATGGCAACAGGACGTGTTGAAGAATTTAATGGTTCGCCGCATGGTCTGCTGTCATTTTTATGATGGTTGGTGCTAATAATTTCTGGTAAAAGAGTGGATATCAACGCTCCGTATGTTTATTCATGTACGGAATATTGCGAGTTTGATAGTTAAAATTTGGGAATTTTGTACACTTTGATGTGCATAAGCCATAAGAAGAGACACTGGGATTAGCTGTAATACTGCTGGGGATGGAATTACTGATCCCCATAAAATGATGAGGGGGATCAGCTACTGATCATGTTCTCTCTACCCCGGATTTTGGGGGAAAGCATTAATTCACCCCAGCCGAGATTAGGTAATCTATGGGTGTCCGTACTTTGATCCTACAAGTGTCCAATAAAATGCGATTTTACTTGTTGGCAAGACAAAATAATGCTCCATGCGCAGATGATTGGTATGGTTTGAATCGATTCAAAACGTTCACAAAATAATACATGTTAATGGCCTCAGATTCCAGTTTTACCGTAAATATTGGCTAACTCTTGGTCCACTCAACTGATACGAATAATTAAATTACATTTTAATTAATGCAAATATTGCAGTATTCAGCTTTCAGACTGTATGTTAGTTACTACTGATCCCATAACACTGGTCAACAACAATTTCTCATCAGATTCGATTTTGGGTGGCCCAGAAGCAGTTTTTTGCGCTGATTTCAAATCTGTGCTCAGTTTTTTTGTAGTCTCACGTCTAGTTTTTGAGATGACATGCATTATGTGTATTATGGAATATCTGTGGTGATCTAAAAGTGATTGGTATGCTGATGGGCATGCAAATGAATTTCACACAATTCTGATGTTTCTTGTGTTTGTGGGACAAGAGAACATTATGTAAAACGAGATTGGGACCAAAGGAACGAGTATGAGTCAGGAAGAAATAGTGTCGCAAATATTCCTGTGGTCGATCCGCAAAAGATTTTTTTACCACCTCTACATATCAAACTTGGTTTGATAAATAACTTTATGAAAGCAATGGGAAAATCTAATTCGGCTAGATTTCAATATATGGTGGAAAAATTTCCAAAAATCAGTGCAGCAAAGTTGAAATACCTCAATTTAGAGAGGTTTTGCGAGATACGAATTTCAAGAATTCTCTCACAGACGAAGAAAAGGAAGCTTGGCAAGCTTTTACCTGGGTTTGTGCTAACTTTCTTGGTAATCACAAGTCATCTGGATATGAAGCAGGCATTCAAGAGCTGCTCGATTCATATCAAAAAAAGGGAGGTCGCATGTCTTTGAAGATGCACTTTTTACATTCCCATCTGGATTTTTTCCCAGAAAATCCATGTGCAGTGAGTGATGAACAAGACATCCAACTGATGGAAAATCACTATCAAAAGGGCTTTGGAACGAAAGCATGATGGGCAATTACTGCTGGATGCTCTATCGTGATAACCCGGACAAAGTCTTTAAAAGAAAGTCATATTCGCAGCGATTTTGAGCAAATTATGTGATACTTGTAGTGAATAAAACATTGGATATGTGAATACTGACTTAGATGTGAGGATCTAACATACTAAAAGGGTGGGAGATGCAAATTCATACAACACAACCTCACTATCAGATGCAATGTCGACACCACTTACAACCTCATTCAAAGGTGCTTGGAAAAAGAGGAGCTAACTATGGACACACTCTCATGATCTAATTAGACAACGAATTATCAATTAATCATTATCTATCAATCTTGCACTGACAAATCAATAACACTCAGATGTTAGTGCAAATTATTATTTTCAAATCCGTGGTTAGTTTTCCTTTCCAAAATCTTGTGCCAAGTGGTCATAGGCGATCAGGAACAGATGCGGATGAGGATTATTGGATCTGGATTCATGGCCTGTTATAATTAGTAGCCTATAGTATTTTTTTCTATCTCAATCATAATACGCCTGTTACGGAAGTGGAATGAGTATTGGCAGTATGTTGTAACCGAATATAAAGGAATCGCTATTTTTATGCATGATGTAAACTGAGGTTATTAGCCGATGAATTTCCCTTTTCTATATGCGGAAGCGGCAGCTTTTGTTACAATGTATAGACTAATCCCGTCAAGAAGTAGTATTAGTCCTGCTTTTTAAAAAAATATCCTAACGTGGGATAATATTAACCGAACAGTTCAATGGAATATCCCCAATACTTGGATGAGGATTGTTGGAGCTTAATTCATGGCTTCATGGATAAGTAGCTTATAGCATTTTATATCACAATCAAAATACGCCTGTTACGAAAGTGGAATCTGCAGGCTGTCGTAACCGAACAAAGGAACCGCTATTTTTAATATGCATTATGTAGACTGAGGTTATTAGCCGAGGAAATACCCTTTTCTATATACGCGGAAGCGGCAGCTTTTGTTAGAATGTATTGTAGACTAATCCGGTATAGAATGAGTATTAGGCGTACTTGAAAAAATTATCCTAACGTGGGAAAATATTAACCGAACCCCAATACTGGAAGCCTGAGGAATTTCTAAACACATTGTGTGATAAAAATTTTGCCCTACAAGATTTAGGCAAATGTAGGCCTATTTGTTTATTGCAGTGTATATCTGCAATATGTTCTGCAATCATTCTCTCTCAATTTTGGCACGCAATAATAATATTGTAAACGAAAGAGGTATTTTAGAAGTCTTTCCAACAGACCTCCAAAACCTGTAGTACCTGGTGATTAGACAACAAGCAACATTAATAGTTGACCGTATAAGAATGTGTACCTAAGCTAATTAATTTTGAACCTGCTGCAGTACTGTAAACATCGGTTAACAAGTTTTTAACTAACCTTTCGCGCATTACATTATCAGAATAACACCTTTGAAAAATGCCTGTTTAGTACATCCCTACTGAGTGACTGTTCCTGGCAGTAATTTCAGAGATGAGGCAGTGCAAATCCTCTGAAATAATTCACTTTAACCGAACCGGGATTATACTAATTGCTGCACAGAACCGATCCTCGCTTAGTTCGAGGTACATTTTTTCTCCCCACCGATAGTTACCCAGTGATTAATTCAGTCAGCTTTGAACTCTGAGAACTGTAAAGCGACACCCAGGTATTGGGCCAGCAGCCAATCCTAATAACCGCCATTAACCAAGTAGTCGATGGCATATAACGTACTATACAACCTGCTGAATTGCTGCCGAGCAAATAGCCCTGGGTGCGGGATCACATCACCTGACGCACATGATTTTGCAACTACTTTCCCAGTCTATGTTTAGGTCGCTCTCTGAATTATTCAGAAGAGATTCCGTTACACATGGCTGTAGTTAAACACACGAAGAAAACATGTCGATTGCTACTGCCGGATGTCGCATATATGATCCTAGAATGTTGTCACTCTTTCAAACACGATCAAATCGAGCTTACGTCCGAAACACGTGTAAACAGTAACACGGCTGACATTAATTACCAGCTGCAAAAAAAATACCTATATATGCTGCGTGAAAGTCTGAACGTGTTAATTAGCAAACGTGCGATGTGGAGCACTTGACTTTTCAAATATCGGCGCTTGATTGAAACGCCATTTCGCCACTGGAAGTCGGCATACAGTCGGCTTTTAAAGCTGACATGTCGTTATGTTTGCTGAGAATATACAACTGTATGGTACAACTCACGGTGAATGATATAGAAAATATTCTGACCATCCACAAAATTGGTCATCGGTCAATCTGTTAATTGCATGGAATCTGTTTTTTGCGTACAGGCTTTATTGAATAGACTCCGCAGCTCAAGCAGGACAATTGAAAGTCTCATTTGCATATTTCCACACTGCATTTGTCTCCACAATGTCCTGCCCCATTAGATCAATTCAGAGTGTGTGTGTGTTAGGATGGAGATGTGTCTCGCATGGTAAAACGAAGTGAATTATCGACCCTAATACGCTATTAGAGTGCTTTCTCGCATTAAGTATCGAACATTCATTGCGCAAATTTTTCGATGTGTTTGAAGCTTTGGGGCCGTCCATAATCCGCGCGGACAAGTGAGGGGGGGGAGGGGGGTTGCA
>KZ537978.1:0-88932 GCA_000934665.2 Catajapyx aquilonaris
CATGGCCGCCGGCGCGGCGGCCATGTTGGGCCAGCATGTATAGCGCTTCCCTTTCGTACCTATAAAGTTCAGCCTTAGTCCTGTAGGGTCGCCACTTATCCTGGCCTCCGAAATGTCTCATGGCGGTCTCAGGTGAGCACCCGCTGCAAAATGCCTCGGCAGGTGATAACGCCAGAATGTAGTATAAGTGTCCGTGGGCTGAATCAGACACATACCTATACGATCGTAATGATGCAACTGTCATTTATTTCACACTGTTACTAAACTTACCACGTAGTTCGTACTATTACCACCAAGAGGAATGAACGGAATTATTTTCTTCCGCCGAGCATGCGCATTTCCATTGGTAGATCCCAAAGTGCACACCATACGCGAAAGTGGAGTGTGCATATCCAACTGGAACGAGTTATCCATTACTGTTTACTCGGCCCCACTTTTGGAGGGTTCGCCTGGGAAATGAATCAGTCTAAGTTATTACGCAGTAGGCCTAATTCTTCAGAGCAACGGGAAACGTCTTTAGGTTAACGTTAAGAGTCTTAAGACAACTGCTATGCAAACATTGTTATTCGTATATTAATCTGGTACTAAACACTTCTCACCAAATTCATTTGCTTGTTCCTCATAACCCCATATCGCTTTTATCATATGAAGAGCACAGATAACTATTGCTAAACACGGAACATTAACATTCGATTAAGTATCACACGAGTGATCAGTCATTGAGCGTAGCATATTATCTCTCTTGGACCTTACTATCACACAGGGTGATAAGAAAAGTAATCTACCTTTGGACAAATGTGTCGATAATAATCGGTTTATAAAGGGAACTTGATGTGGGAAACAGGGAACATCCAGACATCACCAAGATGGAGATGTTATCACCATTCCCCTCCGATCGGATGCATTCTGTTCCCAAAGTATCTTTGCATGAACTCGTCTTCCTCAGCGTGCAGAAGGTCATTGATAAGAATGAAGACCGGGAATTTGTGGTGAGAAACATGTAGCCTTGACATTATACAGTAGTATCGATGATATCTTAAATAACACAACTGCGTACTTTGTTACAACTGTATTGCTATTATTACCGAAATTTTATTAATAAGCTGCTTATTAATAAAATTTCGGTTGAAGAGCTTCCTAGGAACGTCAATATATCCTCCTGAGACCTGATGTCCAATATATTGGACACCAGCAAAAAAAAAGAAGAAGAAGAAGGAGTCAATTTCAGTTGACGCCTTTTTTTTGCTTATGTCCAATATATTGGACATCAGGTCTCAGGAGGATATATAGACATCACTGTATAACCACTAGTCATTCCAAATGTTTAATATTGGAGAGTTGAAGAATCAAGTCACAGGTGAAACGATGCTTCCAATCCTTTTAAATTAACCTGGAATTATTAAATTTTTGTTCTGTCCCTAAACGTATAAAATTAATGCAGCATAGTGTCAAAGGTAACCAATACAAACAATACTGTATTATTCATTTGTAGCAAATGTACAGTATAAGCATAAAATAACAGCTATCCTCCATTGAACGTTAATATTTTTCTACTTGTTATTGTAGCTTGTTTTACGTCACTTGATCTTTATTACAATTAAACTCAAATTCAGCAGATAATTTTGATCTTGATCCTTCATCAACATCCTTGATGACGTATTTTTGTAATACACGACAACTTCTAAGGTAGCATTCAGCCGATAAGCGATTGGGCCTTTCAATCAGTTTACAGAAAGATTTTATTTTTTATTTTTTATTGTTACAATTCTTGATTGGCTGTGAGCATATTAGAAAGACTGACTTGTTAATATTAGAATATTTTGTAATCCTCCGTATCATATGGAAACCGGTTAGGTTCCCTGGTCAAGAAGTACTGTAAATGTTGCTGCAGTAAAATGACATAACTTAATTTATATCAGAAAATGAACTGCAAGACCTTTACTATAAAATGCATGCTGTTTGAAAATGATTGTGCGCAAAATGTTTTTATGTGAGAAGAGTTTCGATGGATCCTCCATGTTCCCTGGATTTTTTCTGTTCGAGTTGTCACTCTTTATTTCGATAACAAAATTCATCATAAACACGGTGTTTAAATATAGGTTTATCCCAATCTCGCCATTTCAGTCAACTTCTCCCTCTGATGCACAGGTAATATGTTTGTAATATAATTATGTGTAAATATGTGTAATATTGTTTCATTTATTATTCTGATTATTATTTATTTATACTTTACTTGCTGTAATTTACATTTAATATTAGCGTGACGTGGCCACTGGTGAAGTTGTGATGTATTCAGAAGTGGAACCATTGTCTAGGAAAGTTGCAAGTGCACTCATCAAGTATGGTTTCAAGGAACACGATATTTGCTTGATGGTCACACGAAATCACGCTCGTGTTTTCCTGTGCTATCTGGCCATTCTAAGGTTAACCGGAACTATTCATCAGTGTTATCCAGAAGACAATTCAGGTTTGTTATTCCATTATTCTATACCGATATGTTGTTCTCCTGTGTAACTGTGTAAGAAGGGTGATGTTTCAAAGCGCAAATTTTTTTAAACACACTACAGCTTGCACACGGTGAAAAAGTTTGAATTGCATTGTTCGGTGGCTGATAGCTATTTAATTGCAATAAATTGAGTTAATTGGCATGTGAGCACCAACTGCTTATAGCAGAAGTGTCGACTTCATTATTCTACCGTGGTAATTTCGGAAAAACACCTTCCGGACCAGTTGTACACAGAGTTAGGAAATATACAGGGGTCCGTGAACCGACCAGTCAGACCTGTACCCGTGGCTCAATTGACACCAGAGGATCATGTTATGTAGAGGAGTCATTATGTCTGGGCAGCCTCATTACTGAGATAAATGCCTTCACACGACAAGTACAAAGTATCCTGGGAGGTATGGAAACCTTCAGCTCCGAAATCGCATCACCAGTCAAATAATAGCAGCTTTTCCATTTGGCTACTAGCATGTCGCATGGCACACACCAGCACGCACTGACACGCACTTGTCACTGCTATTATTTTGACAATCACTCTTAGGCCCAATCGCTAAATGGCAAATGATCAATTATCTCAGTAATGACGCTGCCCATACATAATGACTCCTCTACGTAACATGATCCTCTGGTGTCAATGGAGCCACGGGTACAGGTCTGACTGGTCGGTTCACGGACACCCTGTAGAGGAGAAACGGGCAAGTGTGGAATATTTTTTTGCATTGTCATTTTATTCCGAAAGTGTTTTCAGTTCAAATTGTTATTATGATTGAATCTCTGTCCTCTCCTCTTCATTTCTATATCAATAGCACATTTTTCAAATTACTCACGATACATACTGAAGCACGAATACAGAACATTAGATATGCGAGAGGTTCAATCAAATCCATGCATTCTCGAGCAGATTGAACCATGGTGTGGGGAAAGTTGAAACATCGTATATGAAGCAAGGTGAACACTAATCTCGTCTTTTGTTCAGTTTTTGAAAATTTGAATCACTATATCGGTCTTCTCCCGGTTTCGGATCTAACAACATACTTATAATAACATACTTCTCGGTAAACTTACAGATTCTTTCAAGAAAAAAGTCTGTACTGGGTCTAATATTCAGTTGTGTATCGGGTAGATGAAGTGGCGTCGCGGTAACGCGTGCGCCCACGGATATGAAGGTCCCGGGTTCAATCCCCACCCGGGGTTCCCACTTCTATCCGTGCAGAGTTGGGCCATCTCTGGCTTCATTTCGGGTGGAAATTTCCTAAAGACTAATCCACCCGGGGGAGTTCACAAAATGACCACTCAACGACAGCGCACATGCACTTTGCACATCCCCTCCCACCTACCCTTGGAGCAACGAGATAGAATAGGGTAGAGGCCGTAAAGGTCGGACATCTTTGAAGCAAAATGGCGGTCATCGGGCGGCCATGCCACTTCACGGAAAGAACTTTGAAATTGTAGTATCGCTAACCCTGTTCTCCTCTCCTGCCTCCTGGCGGGACTAGGAAGAAAAGCCTGTCTGGGGACGTTTTTATTTATTCCCACCCCCCGCCAGGAGGCAGGAGTGTAGACAGAGGAGAACAGGGTTAGAAACACGGCAATTTCAAATGAGCGCATATTCTTGCCGTGAAGTGGCATGGACGCCAAAGATCACGTGACCTTTACGGCCTCTACCCTATTCTATCTCGTTGCCTTGGAGTAATAAACCAATAAGATCCTTCTTAACTCACTCCAACAAATCCCGATGGTGGTAATTCCACCCCCCCCCCCCCCCNAAAAAAAATCAGTTGTGTATTGTAACGCCAGCCGCACAACAGTGAATCACCCTGTATGCCTGAAGAGGCCTGTAAGAAGTATGTTGTCCTCTATAATAAAATTCATTGTGAACTGATGGATGGACAAGTTGCAGTTTGAAAAGACGCTGATTATAATCATGCAATTCCAGGTTTTTAACACGTTGGTTTTTTAAAATGATTCTTCTTTTTTGCAGGAACTCTTTCTGAACGGTTGAAGCTATGTAAATCCAAATTTATGTTCTGTGACTCAGAATCAGTTGCAGAAGTGAGAAAAGCTGCTCAACTGGTTGACTGGTCTGTCAACATATTTTCTATGGACGATGTAGATGGCTGCACATCTTTAAGCAAGCTTCTTTTAGACGGGGAGGGAGGTAAAACTGAAAAATTAATGGTGTATGCAGGGTATTGTTAATGAGTGAAAAGTATATGCAAATTTCGGTACAATTAAATACAGCCTGCAATTTTCGGAAAACCTCAGATTATCGTGATGAATAATATTATGCGGAATCGAAGTTCTGTAGACGCCTTAAACCACTAAATATTATACTTTTTTCTCACCTTCATGTGAACGGCATTACCAATAATTTATTTTAGCAGACGACTTGCCCCGAGTGTCAACAGATATCCATAAAGATACAGCGGTCATATTTTGCACGAGTGGTACATCTGGAATCTGCAAAGGTGCTGCCCACTCCCACTACAGCATCGTTTATTTTCTTCAACAAGAGGGGTAAAATTGTGATTTATTTAATTCATAAAAATTATGCCTCTATGTTGAAGATTATGCAGCAATTGGATGCACCATTTCAATAGAGAAAATTCCCAACAAACACGAAGAAAATAATCGCATTTTCTAACCTCTCCCGCGTATTCATACTCTGTAACATAATTCTTATTCCCATTAGTTCACACGTTCCATTGTAGCCTATACCTAACAAAAATGAATAGCACCGCCAAGTTCATTAAAATGCTGAAGCTCGATTGTAGGCCGAATAATTTGTTAGGCCTATCGAAAAAAATTTGTTTGCATGAAAAACAATATTTTACTACAATTGTCTACTTCCTTGTAAGTATTGTATCGCTAATTAGGGGGAGGTGTGGTGGCCGAGATGGTAACGTCTCGGCTTGCTGAGTGAAAGGCCCCAGGATCGATCCCCGCCTGGGGAACTTTCCTTTCACCTGCGTCAAGAGGGTTTCTGACCTGCACCAAGGAGGTGTCTGGCAACCTAACCTCCTGGGGAACAGCACATGACCCCTTTACCGACATTGCACTTGCACCAACGTTCCCTCCCCAAAAATCCCTATCCCTACCCTACATCCTTGACTCCTTGCACCGGTGATGAAGTTAAAAGGAAAATTGGAGAGTAATGGTGGTATTCCACCCCCCTAAAAAGGCTAAGTCTTATCACGGGGTAACGTAAAATAAAATAATAAAAAAATGTATCGCAAATCGCTTGGTATTTATTTATTCCAAATTTAGTGCAGCCATGCGAGCCAATATTTTGTAGCAGCATCATTCGTCCTTCTCCAAAGCTTTCAATGTAACTTCTGGACTCCAGATGGGAATATTTCTGTCAGATCACTCACATAACTCTTGGGTAACTATTGTTGGAGCCCACCTTTGCTTGCATAGGGCAGTGTTATTTTATGTGCATCCACCACGAATAAACTCATGTTTGAGTAAGAACATAAATCTACTAATATATATTGTATGCACCTGATTGTCTGATTGTGTAAAAACGATACTTGCAGGTTTTTCAGCAAATGTCGCCAGAGCTATGTTTTTGCAACTGGAAAGCCTTTTCATATAAGCGGATTCACTATCACTTTAGGAGCTGCTGTAAGAGAATGTTCTACGTTACTGGCATCCAAACTTACACCTGATGCCTTTTTCCATGCAATCCACACCTACAAGGTAATTATTAAGTTTGTATAATTGAAGGGGTCGGTGCAATACCGCCCTAACCCACCAAATGACACAAATTGAGTTAAGCACACTTCCATGTACTACACTCATGTATCTAATAAAATCCATTGAAATTGTGCAGTTTCTGCCATCGGTCACTGAGAAATCAAATGAAATAAGTCACATGGTATATGGGATGTATATGGCCTCTCAAACTTTCAACTGCAGTTTTCTCAAAATCAGGTTTGGGAGGGTTAGGGCAGTATTGCACCGACCCCTTCAATTATTTGGCATGCATTTTTACATTATATCCATACAGTGCTTCGAAGTTGACATGTTATGCTAATTCTGTTTGACTAGCCTAAGGCTATAATTAGTTTCCCAACGTATCTGTTGTGGACGACCAATGAGCCATCAGCCAAGAAGTACGACTTCTCTAGCGTTACTGTGATCACTATAGGGGGCGCATCAAGTTTTCTGTCACAGGCAGAAGCTCTGAGCGAAGCCTTTCCCAACATGAGAGTCTTAAATAAGGTATGTAATAAGGTTCTATGACTGTGACATGCTCATATACACCAGAAAAGTAGTTTTGCACGATTTACACATCTCATCGCATCCCATCAAATACTTGGTTCATACTACAGGGTGACTCTAAAGTCTGGATATACCGTATAGGTAATTGGATTGTATTGTTCGCTTCAAGTTGTGCCAACTAGTAGATTGTTGACAGTCAGTAAAGGATGAGTGGGCGCAGTTGCCACTTGGAGTTGGCACCACTGGCAACCAACAATTCAATTAGCCTACCTATGTATTCCGACTTTAGAGTCACACTGTATATTATCACAACTGAAATACTTTACTTGCGGCAATATATTATTCTCATGTTTATCGGGTTATTAGTTTGAATTGCTTAGTTTTACTATACATATTTACTTTACTGCAGATCATTAAGTGAATTGGGCATAATAATATTATGTGCTTGGTATGGTCTTTGCAGACGTACGGGATGACTGAATGCTGCGTATTGACTACTACTTATGATTTAGGTTCGACTTCGATCGAGGAGTACTGTTCATACAAGGGTAAGCAAAGCTACATAATGACACTATCATATAGACTATAGAGGGTGTTTCAGAGATGACCGAGACTTTTAGGGTGACCTCGTGCGAGACACAGGATAATTTATGTCGAAATTGTAGAGGATTCATTTGATGTCAAAACATCCTATAGTTAAGCGTTTGGACAGAGAGTGACTATCAAATGCACAAAACACAACTGATGCACACGCAAAAAGTGGGTCATTGTCAAGAGATCCGGAGTGCCCTTGTGTCCTTGTTAGTGTGCTTGTAAGCAGCCTAGAGGGCGGACTTGTGTGGATGGATGCAAACCTTTCAGGACTATACTCTCTACTGCATATGAAAAGTCAATTATCTTGGTAACTAGACTGAGGAGAGCAAATGACCTCCCTACATAAAGTGACTCTCTGGTTCGAAGAAGGTCGCCCTAAAAGTTCTGAAACACCTTGTAGAGTGTATGTCCCCATTTTTTTGCTGGTATTGAAAATACAGTACAGTACATTATTTTAAGCATGTGAGGATCACGGTGATGATGAAAATATTTCATGCTAAACTAAAAGGATGGAAGCAGTTTATTGCCAGCCTTTCCACTCAATATTCTGCATTTTTTTCATACCTTCTGAATAGTCATTTGATCCTTCCTTCAGCACATTTTGAAATGGTAAGATTATTTTGAGCTATTATCTGAATTGGGTCCCTTTTTTGAAATGTACGTTTCATGGAATCCGATAGGAATTAGGACATAGTATATTATATACCAAGGAGTTGCGGAGTGGTGCTGCGGTAACGTTAATGCGCCCACGGATGGTAAGGTCCCGAGTTCGATCCCAGTCCGGGGACACCCCCTTCATCTCGTGCAGAGTTCAGGGTCACCTCTGGCTTCTTCTCGGGTGGTATTTCCAACAGACTAAACCACCCGGGGGAGTTCACTAAAATGGCCACGTTTAAGACACCTTGCACATCCCCTCCTGTCATCCTGCCCGTGGGCCCGGGCGATTCGCTCAAGGTTCCAGCATTGTACTGCATTGTACTTCAAGTATAATAAAGGTCCGTACCGCATACCCTATATAGGGTCAGGCACTACCCAAGGATTATTATTATTATTATTATTATTATTATTATTATTATTATTATTATTATTATTATTATATACCAAGTAATATACGATACTATTCCTTTTCGTATTACTTCATGAGCAGGACATTTTTATGGCAACCAATATCTCCATTTTGGGGAAAGTTGGACATGGGATGTTTTGAATCTCACCGAATCATTTTAATCGCTTAACATATTACATTGTATTTGATTTATTTCAGATAAGCTCCATGCCAGTGAAGGATATCTTATCCTTGGTGCAAAAGGAAAAGTGGGTTTGCATATATTTCTCATATACTGTAGCTACTATGACTTTGTAAGAATGAACCGGTAGTATTACTATTAATTCCAAAACATTACAATTCGCCTTGTAGGTAATAGACATAGAAACAGGAAAATTGCTGGGGTACAACCAACCTGGTGAGATATGTTTACGTGCTCCGTGCATGATGACTGAGTATATTGGCCAACCTGAGGTAAGACTACCAACTACCATAAACCTAATTATTTTCGTTTGTATTTAAAACAAGATATAACATATAAGTGATAAAGAGGAAGCTGAATAATTGCTTATGAGCCCTATAATTCTTCTATTTGCAAACTAGAAAACAAAGGAGATTCTGCAGAACGGGTGGATTCACACTGGAGATTATGGCTACTTTGACCAAGATGGATCATTGTATGTCCTGTCTCGTCTGAAAGAAGTGTTCAAATACTGGAATTATCACGTAGGTGCACATATGTCTAGGATTATTTAGTTAGCATGATGATGGGTGACTATAGTCTACCGCAGTCAGAAATGTTGCTTCACATTAGGATCATTTGATATAGCCTGGTGCACTACAGGCGCAGCCTAGCGTAACCAAAACCTCAGCCTTTCTTTTCCACGGCTTATTACCGTCTTATCACTGAACGTAAACATGCCAGGCTTGTGCAATGTATAGAAGACCTTAGGAGTCATGCACACGAATGTAGTATTTAACTCTGTATATAAGCATTATTACCCTTCTGATGAGCTACATAATGGGACGAAATTAATTTTTTTTTTGCGTTTTTTGCATCAACATTAATGACCAAGGCATTGACTTAAAACATCAAATATTTGTCAGATGAAGCTCATATTGTAACGATTCCGACGACAACTCACGCATTTTAGGCTACGTCGCGTCGTGACCTTGACACTCGTGATACAGCATTTTTTTTTCTCGTTATCCGTAAGGGTAATGAAATCTCGCGCGGAGGGACGTATACATTCCAGGAACATCAGAAGTGTTTATAAGCATCATTACTGTACCAACCAGTAGGTACAGCATAGACTAGCTGATGGCATATGAAATCTCTTCTGCTATGGCTTGCCGTTACGCAAGCAGCAGTGGTAACAGTAAAATTGCCATTGTCATCATCAAGGCCCGTTGGTCTAGGGGTATGATTCTCGCTTCGGGAGTGAGAGGTCCCGGGTTCGACTCCCGGACGGGCCCAACTTTTTTTTTCTGTCAATGAAAATGTTTCTTGTGTCATTATTACTGCAAATTTAATGCATTTGTGGCTTTCACCGACACGAAGTGAGGATATTGATGTGACAATCATTACTTGATTTGGATGCTGTTTCCGAAACCAGAATGTAATAATTATCATTATACATTCTTCCATTTTCTTGATATTAATGCAGATATCGCCTGCTGAATTAGAGAATGTCATCCTGCAGCATCCGAGTGTAGCAGACGTCTGTGTGATTGGTGTTCGAGACCCCGATGGTGGTGGTGATATCCCAAGGGCTGTTGTCGTTTTGCGAGTGGGCCACGAGAAGCTAAAATGTGAAGCAAATATAAAGGCGTTTGTAGAAGGTACGATACATTTCCCCCCTGTATTTTCCAGCAGAATACCAAAATTTAATTCCTGCATTTTGCAATATCTATAGATCGTGTGGAGAAGTACAAGCAGCTGAGAGGAGGGATAATCATTGTTGATGAGTTGCCTCTGGGAAAAACTGGGAAAGTTCAGCGCGTTCAGGTGTCCAAGCTATATTCCTAGACGCCTGAAAAATATTGCGATGCTATTATTAAATACGTAGAAAATTTTATCAATCTAATTTGTTAAATGACTTTATTTAGAGTGGGCCTGCTAAATAAAATATATTCTATGTGCAATAATTGAAGTGGAGTATAATTTTTCCTCTTAATGCTAGTATCTGTTATATTGAAGGGCTAGCAGCGGAACCCATTCCTCGCCCTTCCCGTTTCCATGGTAATGTCTTAAATAACAATCAAAAAATCAATCATTGTTGATACCATTGTACCATTTTTTATATAGTAGAATGCCACTGTTGCTGATGCGGAATTGTGTTAACGTTATTATGGCAATCAACGAAATACGGCCTGGTGTTCATTACATTGTCATTTCCTGTTTCCATGGTAATGCAAACAACAACAATCAATAATTTTTGACACAACCCGTAGCCATGGAAAGTAAATATGGACAAACAAACAAACAAACTTTGCTTTTGAACGATGCAATGATGAATTGATTTTTTAAATTAGCTGAATTGATTTTAAAACACGATCCTCCATTTATGTACAAGTAAGACGCTATTTTTGTTACCAGCTACATTTTTATAGGCTAAGTAATTTTTAATGCCCAGGGGCAAATTATTACACACTACTCTAGTGACCTGCATTGTTACGTACTCAATAATATTTATGCAAGACTATCACGTATATTACAGACGAATAAAGAAGCTCCAAACCTGAAATAATATATATACTACATAATTATGAGTATGTCCTACACTTCTATTTTTAGGATTAATTGGGGATGACGGGTGTTTGAAAAGTCAATGTACCCACAACCACCACGCTCTTCTGTAATATTGCTTAGTACACAGGAGTGCTACCGTACAAAATAATATATACACTAATACACACCCCAAGTCCAGATCACTTTTATAATTTATTTAATTTAAGAAAAAGTGTTGTAGAGATAGTGAATTTCTTCACATATTGCTATTTTGACTGTTGCCTTGAAATTCTGTATTGTTTTGCATTCCATCAATGGTTTTTTATGCCTACCTCTGATGATGTCAATATTTTTTTTTCCTTTCCAAATATACACCTCAAGCGATAAAAAACACGCATTCCGAGTCCTACGACAGCCACCAACCAGGACCTCTCGTTACACAAGATGACATACTACTGTAAATACCTTTGTTTTAACACTACTTTCTAGAACGATATCCGTTAGACCTATCCCCACATCACAGTTGCATCCACACCTACCCAGTACCCATCACCAGGGTCCCCTACATGGTTGCCTCCCCCACCCTAACCAGGGTATTGTCTTCACCGTGGTCTTCACATAGTCCTTATGGGGCGGCCATATTGGAGCTAGATTGCATGCTGCAGGATAGGAAATTGGGAAGCGATTCTTTTTTGTTTTTTTCAACGGTTTTTTTCACATGGTTTTTTCCTATCTGATTTAGCTCCAATATGGCGGAGAGACAATACCCTGTCTAGGTGAGGGAGGCACTCATGGAGGTGACCCTGCCCATCACTACCATCACTGACCCCAGAAACAATCCCACCACCATTCAAAATTCCGCCAAAATCTCATCCCCCCCAAACCAAACCTACCAAGTAACCAATATCTCCGCTAGATGGCGCTGAAATACACGTACTGACTACCACCTGGTGCCCATCCTCCACATCAAAACACCAGCTGGCATTTTTTTTTCTTTTTTTGACAATCCTTCCCCTTTCCCTCCCTCCTCTTCCCCCATGCCCCATCCATCCCCTCCGCTTTTCCCCGCACTGTTGGTTCTGTAGTAAGAGTCGCGAGGGGCAGGTGGATCGAGCAGGTCCGCTGCCGAATCCCCTCCTGGCTCAGGTACCGTGTGTGCAAGTGTCAGCCAGCCAGGCAGGCCAACCTTTTCTTATTCGACGGAGATCCAGGATCCATTGGTGAGTCTGATCTTGGATTTGGCGGGAAATTGCGCTCACCTGACTTTTGTCAGCGCCATGTCACATATAGCGTCAGGTGGGTGACTTGTGGCTGTACCCAGATTGACGGGGAGTTTTGAATGAGCTTGGCTCAAAGTTGGAGGAAAAATTTGGAGGAAATTGTGATAGGCTGATCTTGGGACACAATGGTTTTGATATGGTTGAATGCCTGGTTGGCGGACCATTGGAATAACGTGTTGCAAGTACTGTTATAGTTGTACAAGCTAATGCAATGAGGGTGGTATTTTAATTTATTACGGGGGTTGCATTTAATTTATGCAGTGTTATATGAAAACTTGGACATTTGACACATTGTCACGGTAAAGAAAGTAAAGAATTATGAGCTACAAATATAAGTTATTACAATATTAACATGGAACAAGGTGCCATTAAACTTCACTGACATCTGCTGAGAAGGGGAATAGCATACTCGTATACTTGCCAAATATGTTCTTGAGTGAGCTTCCATCGACAATTTGCTGAGAGAAATTTGTCTTCAGCCTTTGAATTGGTCTGATGTCACAAACCTTTAATTGCCAGTGACATTGTTGACAGTGATTATTGCCCATTGTGACATGTGTACTAAGACAATACATTAAAATTAATGCATCTTTCCAAGCTGTAAAATGTCATTGGTGTAGATGTGGAGATTTACTTGGCTGATTTTGGAACTCACTGGTTGGATCAGGAACTTATTTGACATGGCCACATTGTATCTAAATCTGATGCTTGGTTTTTGACATTTCCAATTAACCTGCAGATTGCCTGTTCATTACAAGGTCACATGTACTACAGTTCAGAACACAATAATATTATAATGACATGTCCTATAATTCCAGGTGAGGTCAATTTGAAATCATGATGTGAGTTGAAAGGTGCCTGCTGCTGACACTTGAGGAGTTCTCCAAGTCCAAACATTGGTAGTGCGGTTTTTTGCGCCAGTGAAAAACATTTAGGCTCTGATGCTTTAGTGATGTGCATTGTTCGCTTCTAAAGGCATCAAACCATGGCACAGTCTACAGTCATGCAAGAACTCATGGACGGACCACTTGTCACCTGGGTGAGTATTTTTATTGTTGACTTCATAGCTGGAACATTTTTCGAGGGCCCAGGGGAATTCAGAGGGATGTCCCTTTAATTTCATAAGGGCAGTAGCATCATTGTTGACAGAAGAGAGATTGTGTACTCAACATGACACCATCAAGGGGCCAAGTTTTCTTTGGATCTGTTTCTGTGTTGACTTAGTTTATCATGGTAGATGGAAAAGTAATAATTCTTAAAATCAAGGCAGTCTTTGATCATTGCAATCATGAAAAATCCTACATCACAATTATCAATACCAAAGGGTGTGCATGCTTTAAACATAGTGTTTTATGTCATATCCAGCCAACTTTGAGAAAAATTTAAAGAACTGCCCTCCTCTGCCCTCCATTTCATGGTTTTTCTGGGATTACTGAAATTATATAAGTGATTTGACAGTAAACCTGCTTATGGGGATATTTTTAATGATGAGGAGATTATTAATGGCCAAGTGGTTGTACTGTCCACTGGTCACAGTTGAAGGCCTAATTTGAGAAGTAACATTGGCACTCCTGCTAGTAATGTTGTGATCTAAAACAGCCAATTCTGGTGGTTGCTGCAAGGAAGTGCCACTCCTGAGTGGATGGTGAATATAATGTGAGTAATTGGAGTATAAATGTTGTTTTTCAAATAAGGCCTTGAACTGAAGTCACCTGCCTGTAAAATCTGGCATGGGTGATGACATAAATTGAGTTAGGAGAATGGCAGCTGTGAACAGAATTTGTTGAGGATTTTTCAATGTATGAAAGATGATTGATACTGTTAAATAGTGACAGTTACAGTGCAGTGGCATGCAAAAAGTTTTTTTGCACTATTTTTCCATCCATCTACATGTCTCCTATCACACCTTATAGTGCACTGCCAATACAGCAGGAATCTTCAACATTTTTGTTGCTACTGAACATTTTTTTCTCTTTCCAACTTTGTTAGAACTCAGACTGCAATAAAACCCTGTGCCATTAAAACAAAAATACACACACAGCTGCACAATACTGTATTCTGCTGGACTAATTGATCAGGCAGTACCTCAAATATTTTCTTCAGACAGGCCCTATCAGAACACAGGACTTTCACAAACCATTGGACCAGCATGTACACTTGTACAGTGTGTTACAAGTATTCTGGTCCTTTTAGTTATCACAAATTTCACCCGTAGCTGTAATTTTTGTGCACCTTTTTGCACCCTGATCGAGGTGTCCAATTATTCAAGTTTTATCACCAGCTGCTAGATTGGACTACACCTGGGAATAATATATTGAGCACCTCGATCAGGGCCCAAAAAAGCTAAACACAAATAATAGCTTCAGGCGAAATTTGTTATAACTAAAAGGACCTGAATACTTGACCACACTGTATAACTTTTCACATCTTGGTGTATTTGTGTGGTAGCTTTTTAAAGAAACTGTCCATTATTATATATGTAAATATACATGACTGTTTTTCCATTTGAATGACCCAGTAGGGCAAGAGCCAAAGTCCAAGGTGATAGATTCTGAGGATCAAAGGTAAATTAATGGAATCAAAGTAAATCTGATCATGCAGTACATGGAATTGGCGTCATAAATGCCTTTAATTTTGTGATGGCCATTTTAGTAAATTACATCAAGTTTGGAGTAGCAGTACCGTAGCTAAATAGTTTTGACTGAAAAAGTTTTATTCTACACACCCATCATTTTTTCTATACCATACTAGCCTTGGGCCTTTGTCCTATTATGCCATTCAATTATCCAAGCATGACCAACTGGACATGTGCTAACCAGTTTGAGAAGATAGCTATATAATTTTTAACTAATTCCTGCAGATCCACACATTTCAAGAAAAAGGAGGAAAGAACTTGAAGTATGATGATCTTGCTGATGGATTGCTGCTGAATGAGGTTATGCTCCTGATGTAAGTACCCAATGCTTATTTATTGAGCAGTACCCTTATCGTTGACCTGTCAAGAGAGAATACAGGCGTAGGAAACCCAAGGGAAAATTAGAATCAACTGTAACGGGGCAAAGGTCACTCTTTTAATGATTCTGAGTAGCTGTCTCACCCAATATTTGCTACTAAATATTGCAAACGGAAACTCTCTCTGCAACGTAGAGTAATTGAACGTACTGGAAGGCAGGATTCACAGTCGAATGAGTTACTTCTCTCCCCTTCCATCCCACCAGCTCCACAGGAAATAGGGCAACAGAACTCTCAACATTGGCTACATTTTGCATTGAGAGAGGAGAAAAAAATTAGCAGACATTACCTGTCAAATGGTGCCATGACTCACGAGGACAATTGTAAAAAAAAAATGTAATGATTTATTTCCTGGCACTCTGGTTCCTACTTTACTGTTGTATATGTATCGCATGCATGTGGCGTGCTAATTGTATCCGCCTTCCAGATAAGTGACTATACAGAATGCATAGAAAACAGTGTTATACATAGTGTTGCCTGCTGCTACTATATTTGAGTGATAAATGTAAAGTTGATTAGGAAAACAAATTGTGCAAGTTAATTATAAATTAGCCTGTGCCATTAACTCGAATGTATGGAAAAAGAAACTAGCTGCAGTATAGAGCCATGTTTTTCCGCTGTGGTTTGTAATTATTGGCTCACCAAATTGCAATTATTATCTCATGAAGTAACAGCACTTAACAAAAATGTTGCGTGCTGAGTTTTCATAAGATACAAACTTTACTGCATGATTCAGTAGAATACTGCGCACCCAAGTTCCAAAATATTTGGAACCTCTCTGTTATTGAATAGTAAGAGAATTTGTCATCATCAACTGTAGCCGGGACCTACGACGACGGATTTTCTGTACGGGACGTGTAAGAGTTACGACAGGCCATTAATGACCAGTGGTTAAGAGTATTTATCCAAGCTATGCACCGAGATGGAAGGAAGCGAAAATATCATCTTGCAAAATAGAGACGCTAATGGTGAAAATTTTTGTGGAAAACAATGGGGTTGGTCGTAAGGAGGCCATCTTGGCAAAATGGCTGCCATTGGACATGGCTGTGGTCGTTGGCTTCGTGCTACTCGGGAGCACATTTCTTTCCTCCCTTTATGTTTAAAATCTTAGGCAATTCGTGAATTTGCAGCCAGCTTGAAAGAACAGAACGCATGCAAAACACTCTTGGGTTATATGCAAGCGGAGGAAGAAACGGTCCCAAGGATATCGCCAAACTTCGGGTATTAAATTTGCATTAAAAACTTGGAGCAGTTTTGAGAAGAATCCTTAAACTTTAGTCGTACCATCCCTACTGATATACGCAGTGCTTCACCCGTGACGTCAAAGTTATTTTCGCTCCTAAGGTAATAAAGCGGCCCCTATTCATAAACCGGCGCGCGACACTTGACGCGTCCATTCATGTCGAACACCTAATCTGAACACTATCTCTGAAATGTGTACAAGAAGCCTCAGGCGAGGTTTGGCCCTTTGGCCTAATGCTACAGGTACAGTAAGGCTCTAGCAGTTTAGCAGGTTCGAGCCTCTGGCAAGAGCAGTATTTTAAGGCGCTTCCTGCCTGCAAAAGGGAGATGTTTGAACATCTGAATTGAAACCGGGAGGCCGTTTTCTTTTAATGGTGGTCAGTTTGAATGCAGAAACGAGTGGAACCCCGCTGATGGAACTGGGAACAGGACAATTTAACTGTTCCGCAACGCTCTGATTCGCATCCTCAAGTCCTGGAACTAACTCCCAGGGAACCTTACAGGCAAATTTTTCAAGCAGTAATGCAACCGTCGGCAAAGTAGTCCAAGCCCAACTTTTTTTTTCCGTAATCAATTTTTTTGGGGAGTCACAATTTTGTCTTGCGCTATTCAGGGTGTTTTTTAAATAATTGAGGATGATGGTTACAGTTGAGCCATTTATGGACAGTTTTGTACGGTTACCATTTGAGTTGGGTCCAGGATTGGACGTTACATAAGACTTGGCACACATCTTGCGGCTGAAGACGTGCATTATGTGGCCATGTGTGGCCCGTGACGCAATGGACACGATGCGAGAAAAGAGGATTTAACCATCCTTTTCTTTAAGATTGCTCAGCGTTACGCTTCCATGCGTAGGTTAATGGCGTGTGCTATCATTTTCGTTATGTTCTGGAGGAAAGCTGGTAACCCCGGAAGTTGCAGCCAATTTGCCAAATGAAAGCAAAATCGGACCAGTTTTGTGGGAAGCTTGTGTCAACTTTGAGCATCACTTATTTTTTGAAGTGCCAAAACTTTACATCGGATACTTCTGAAGATTGATGACGGGCGGGGTTCGGAACTCGTCTGTCAGAGCGCTTCACGTTTCGGAGATTTTCTGACGACAGCAGCCAATATAAAGCGGCGGTTTCTCTTTTTCACCGTAATGTGTAAATAAACGCCGCCTGGGACGGGGCCGTCTCAGGAGGTGTTGGCAAGGCCATCACTCGGCCATGCTGCAATTACAGTGCAATGTCTGTAGCAAAAATGCGCCTTATACAGGTGTTCGTTATATGCGACAGAAACACATCCTCGGAACCGTGTATAGCGCTCTAAAAAGATGGCGTCGATTTTCCTTTGAAATTCCGTTATACACAGGTTGGTCCACATCCTGTGCTCCGTTATCGTTGTCTAAACGACCTTCATCGAGCTAGTCGTTGCCGTTCAAGCGAACAACTAGCCCGAAGACGCCCGTATGAAATATTGAGTGCGGCTATTTGGTCGGTCACTCCAGCACCTCTAATGTAGCCCAGAAGAGTCAATAGCCAGCCCATACTAGAGACAAGGAAGGTGGTTTGCCTCGTGGTCCTTGTCCCGTCATGCACTGCGGCGCACCTAGCGGCCATATTCCCCTCCCCGGTCTCTCTCCCCCCACGGGACATGCCACCTAACAACCCGTAGCTGCCAACTTGATCTAGCTTCTACCGGAAAGCAGACATGGGTGGATGGGCTAGGGGAAGGCGGGGGCGGATGGCATTTCGTAATGCTGCTTCTGCCCCAATCCGTCCTGTTGATCGATCCAGTGTAGAAAAGCCGCCCGGAAAACCGGCCCGGAAAGCTAAAGGAGCCTTCCCACCACCCCCTAGAAATGCATTGTTTGCCCATCCACACTGTGCTTTATCACTTAGAGATGTTGATGAGGGAGATAGTATGCAGATTCGAAAATGGTGTAGATTGGTTTCAATGGACTTGGGATCCGTATATCTGGTCCCTGGCAGGCACAGTTTCGATCCGACAATTTTTAGGAGTGTAGTCACGATAACATGGGTGGGGAAGTATTTTGTATGTTTTCGAATAAGGGTGCACGTGCGGGTGGAGTTATATTGGTCTTGGAAGCCCGGATTCATAAGCTTCTAGGATTAACCCGGTCGGAAGAGTTGGTATGATAGAAATCTTCATTGCAGCTCCCAAAGTCTGGACTCGTTTCCAATTCCACTCAATTGTACCAATCGATAGAAAAAAAAGGAGGAAAGGGGGAGAAAAATAGAGGATCTACTCTCTCAACATCCGTGGCTTTATACCTCCCATAAAAGTGGCGATTGTCGTCACAGTCTTTTCTGCCAAGGTCTAGAGAGACGTGCAAAAAAAATAAAAATTTGAGAATGGGGTCCTAAACTGAGGGTAACTAGAGGGAGTGGGTTATGTTGTATTGATATGTCACGGTGTGAAAATTGATCGTGTCATGGACCGACGGAGACAGGTCGTGAGTAAACAGAGGTCAAAAATATCCTAATTTTTTATATTTGAAATTAATGAGGCGAAAAGGCGGCAGGCAGGTTAACACTCGTTTTGCGACATTTCTGGCACAATAGGGCATTGTGCACGTTTTATACGGTGAAGTTTACACCAAACGAACAACGAAACTGATTTTGTCCGGCGCGTTTGTTACACAAGTTGCGAATTCGTAATTCGACATGCTTTCGTGCACTTCGGAATGCAAACTTCGGTAATGAGGCTCAGGGAGGACATATGTGACCTGCATAGCATCATGTGATATATTGTCACCCCACACCTTTGAAGTAGGTTCTTGTAGTCATTAATATAATCCAAGATATAAGAGAGGCAGCCCCCCTCTCTGATATAATCTTAACGATCAAGTCAAACTAAGCAAAAAATGATTTTGAGAGCAAATATTTGCTTAGCGCGGACCTGATTTTTTGAGAGAGCAGGGAAAACTTTGAAGTTGCCGCTATGTTTACCTTAATTTTTTGGGGTGCTGCATTATTTTTTTTTTCTCGTTCTGCTGCGTGAAAATATCCGGAGGCTTTGCCCTATGATGAGAATAAACACGGGGATAAAAACAAGATGAGTTTACAGATCAAAGGCCGTGCGTACAAATTCAGGCCTACCAATAGATGGGATTTCATCGTATTCCGGCGTGTGTATGGCGTTACTATTGCAGTTTACAACTTTTTTAAAAAAATTGCTTTTTCATCTGAATAGCAAAAAATTCAGCACGTTAAAAGAAAATGAAGTGTGATACCTGGGATGTTTTATTCCACATTCACTTTTCTGGGTTAGGAAAGCAGGTTAAAACAACGCAGAGGACGACCATGTATTCTCTTCCAAATTCCACACGCCTTGTCCTCAGGTAAAAGAGAGCGGTTAGAAAACGAAAGGTGTAAAACTTTTTTTTCTTCTTCTCTCTTCCCACACATTGATTGGGATATGGAGCGGGCAGAATACTAGTCGTGTCTTTAAAAGTTGACGCTGCCTAAAAAGGGGATGGTAAATTTGCATATTTTTGCAACCTATGACAGTCAGGTATGTGAGCAGAAAGAATGCGGAGAACCTGAAGGGAAATTTCAAGCCAAGATTAAATTCATTACTGAGCGTCCGGATTGTTTGCGGTAGATATGACTATCGCAGCTGATTGATACAGGCTTTGGAATAGTGCTATTCAGGGTATTTTCACAGTTCAAATTTGAGGTTGTGTAAGTAGTTTTATCTGACCGGTATTCATATTGGTTTTTAGAATTTGCTACAGAAGCAATATTATCCGATATTAGTCACGTTTGGGTTTTTAGAACACTCCATTAGGAACTCAACATTCCTAACCAAGCACTGCACTGGTGGCCGAATGTGAACGCCATCTGGCAACAAATTTTTCCCCCCAAATTATGAGCTCAATTGAAATCTGCCACCGACTCGAATGCGACCGCCTAGAAAAAAAATTTCGACCACTGCACTGTCGCGACTCTACGAAATGGAAACCTTCATTAATTTTTCATATTTCTGCAAACCATTTCGTGCAATTTTCTCCCGGGAAATGTGCAAATCCCACAATCCATGAGGATCCTTGGAAGGACTTTTCCCGTGACCATATTCGTTGAGCGTGAAAAATTCTGGAAAAAAAACTCAAAAAAAAGAACAACATCCTAGCAAAAATCCCCCGAGGGCTTGAGTGGACCAGCCAAGAGAATTTTCCTCCCGAGATCAATAAGCAGCCACGTGAGCATTAAACCCCATGAAAGATTACCGAAGGCACCTCTTCTAGCTTAAGTATTTTTTGGGGGTTAGGTGAGGGTAGAGGTTTTTTTCTAAGAGGAAGTTGCTTCAGGGGGTCACCTTTTTATTCCTAAGCTTATCTATTTTTTCCATGGCGCAAAATTGATTTTGAAGCTTACTTACTAGCAGGAGAGTTCTCTTTGAAAGTAATCTTCATTAAAATGGGGGGGGGGGGTAGGCCTACAACATTGTTTTCCAGGCGGGTGTAATAAAGCGAGTATAACGGTCTCTAAAATCTTTGTGTCCGGAGAAAGAAGTTGATTGCGTAGAATATCTTTAGGCCATTAGGGACAAGGGTACTTTTTGTGTCGCAGTGCTAGACAACGCTCCCAGTTTACTTCGCATTGCGAATTGGGTAACAAAATTTAGCATGAAAAGTGCACGTCCGCTCTTCTCCACTGAAATGTTCGGGCCAAATAAGATTAGGAGCACTCGCATTCGGAAAATAAGAGATATAAACCTTCTGGGAAATTTACGAAATGGGCATATGTCCGCTAGGGTTTCTTGATCCCATATCCGTCTCGTTTCCGGGCACGAATCCAGGGAATTTTTATGGATAAACCTGGCTGGAATGGGCTGTTTGACTGTCCATACTGAACTGTGCATTATGCAGAAAGCTCAGATTTTTGCCAATGGGATTTACCTTGCAAATTAATGAGAAGTAGCCTTGAATTACGGCAAAAAACATCAAAGAAAAGGTGATAAATCTTTCGAATGAGCGGTTAAAATTCATCTAAAGATAGCTTGCCCTTGAATTTTTTCATATTAAATGCCCATGCAATGCGTAGGATGACCACTTTTTGTCTCGAACGAATATGGAATAGAATGTAGATGCGAATAGGTAGCGCACACATCCATTTTTCATTCGTAATTTTTATTGGAGCCGATACTTTTGTACTAATGCCAACAAAGAACGTGACGTCAGGTGTGCTGTCAGCGTGAATATATCGCGTGGTCGTGAAAGCATTCCGGGGACGTGAGAGAAGGTAATTTTACATATCGTGGCGCATTCTGACAATGTTGCAAGTATTAACTCGTATTTACAATAATGATTCATGAGTCAGTTTTGGAATATATTGTGAAATGGTCTGTTAGAGTGAATAAGGCCTCCATGGTGTATGAATTCTTTAGGAGCAGTAGCAAGTGTTATTCCAGTAAAACCCCCCTCTATACATTATGATAGTTAGATAAAAGAGGTATTCATCAGGAAGCATTTGCCTTGGCATAGTTGTCATCAATTATTGTTCTCCTATGTAGGTACAGTGATTATATTATGCCGTGTCACTTGATTACCACACACGCGATGAGAGCACTGTACAGTGCATCAGGGCATTGATTGGCTTGAAGAGAGTCTGGGCATTTTGGGCGGTATGAAGCCCAACGATGGACATCCGGGTACCAACATTCCTGGCGAGAACAATGGAAGCGCGTAGAATGCATGAAAGAAATGGGGAGAGAATCCAGAACCGTGACCCAAGTCCCAGCCTGAGTCACTCAGGTCAAATGCGTCTTGCATGACTTCCAGAAGGTGTCTCCCTGCTAATGAACCGTTGATTTCATTCCGCCACTCTCCCGAGTTGGACTTGAGTATGAGGGTAAAAAATGAGAGGGCTCATCTGAAGAGAGGAGAAGGAGGGGGTTAGCTGACCCCGAAACGGGGCTGTTGCACTCTGGGTCCATGGCAGAGACGCAGAGGAATTCCTTCAGGACGGACGCCATGATGGGAAGGACCAGCAACCAAAAGGGAAAGGAGTAACATGGGCTTTGTGCCGAGCCCGTTATGTTGGCCTTGCACTGGCTACACCAAATAGTGCTAGGAAGTGAAAGTGCGATACTATGCTGCATATGTGCGAGTCCTGAGGAACTACATCACATATGCAGCCTTGCCTCCTACAGCACATGTTTGGTTTCGAAACGTTGCGAAGGTCACGATTGTTATGGTGCAGCCAGCTGATGTGGGAAGGAGGAAATACACTGTACAGTTACAGATTGCAACAAAAAGAATCACGTGAAGCACTACACTGTACATGAATATAAATCGGGAGATTCCGGGAGACTGGTTTTGGAATATTGCACAGTGGTTTCTGCTTGGCATATACAATTCTATGCAGGCAGCCGATATCCGCAGATTATTTGAGACCACGCACGACATTGCAGCAGGATGTCAGAACCCCCTAGCCATGCGCAGTCAGCATGTCGTAACCGCGTTGGGCTAGAGTGAGGGTCAAATCGAGTCTGAAACTTGGTGAAATCTAATCCTTTTCACAAGAGTAGGAGACTCCTCCAGCTAGAAGATTGGTTTCTCAGGCCTGAAATAACACAAGTGTGGACTCTTGCGGCGAAAGGGATAGCCATTCGATTGATTCCCGGTGAAAAGGGGATCTTCCCCTGCAGCAGCATTTCCACTTCAAAGTCCATAATAGGATATTAGCCTTCGTTACCTTCAGGGCCTGCAAAAGAGACATTTTATTACGGTTTCCTGGAAAGCCCCTCGGAGGTGAACATACACAGTTTCTGTGCAGATATGAGATGAATGAGTGTGGATTGCCTGTGCCGTTACAAACTTCCGCCATATTCGTTGATTATGGCCTGCTGAGGAAAACGGTATATTTTGCTTATCTCTCCCTCTCTTTTGGAGGCAAATTGCATATTGTAATGATTCCAAGTGACAAAACTTTGGCTACTTGAGCTTTCACCTGGGCTACATTTCTCTTAAAATGAGGGTCAGGACAACGCGAAGAACGTCTTGGGAGGGCGACCTTTTTTTTTGTTGCCGCAGCACTTTGTCGAGAATGTGTCTTGTCTCACATCCGACTTGGCATCCCCACGGGAACCCGAAAGGAAGTTGAAGACATGTCCCTATGCTGGAAGATTGCGCTCTCCTTTTCGTGCATCTCGCCAACGAGGAAGAAAAGGAGTCAGGAATGGCTTTTGGGTCCTGGGAGAGAAACTAGTTCGCCCACTGGATGCTGGGGTAAAAGATGCTGCCTTACCGGTACTTTACAGTTAGCTCTGATGCAAGGAACCCCTATAACAAAAGTGCAGGAATTTTTCTGGACGCCGCCTTAGGCAGGGATCATTTGTGGGCTTGGACTTAACGCGGGCCGTAAACATTTTAATGGGAAGTTTGTATAGCGTGAAAGGTCGCCAAAATTACGCAAAAAATGGCGGGAAGGACCTTCATTTGCATTGCAAACTAGTTTGAATATTGTGCGCAATTGCGGAAAATTAATGAACATTATAGCGACTCGCAACAATGGTCGTAAATCAGCTAGGTCGAGGTCAATTTTTCTGATTTTAACGCGCTATTTTACTGCATGCATGTATTGTTGTACACTAATTTAACAGGCGAATTTGCATGTACTGTACTCGATTCGGGGCACAAAATCTGAATCGATGACTAGGCGTGAAGTAAACTTCCCCAGTTCGGGTGTGGAAGGAATTACTGCGGCTAATTATGCCCAAGGCTTTACAGGGACCGTTGATGAGACCCGTAGACTCTGAAATTCTCAGCGAGTGTCAGGCAAACGGCGATTTTTGCCACCCCTAATGCCCTCCGAAATTGCGAAACCGCCGGAGACGCTCAGCTTATTTGTAGCAACAGCAAAAAGCGGAAAGCACCAATTCTGCATTACCCCAACGGGCTTTGCTGAGAGATGGCTGGTATCCCTATAGAAACCATCATCTAGTTTGATCGAGAGAAAGGAGCTTGGTTGTTTGCCGGGGTGTAAACAAGTCGAGAACGAAAGTGAAGAAAGGTGAAGGAACTTGGGCGGATTATGTCACCATTTTTACTCGCCCATTGATGGATGTACACATGCGTGGATCGATAGGCCCTACTTTCAGAGAGGGGGGGGGGAGGGGGGTATGCGTGATAGTACTACGCTCCTACAAAACGGGTATCGAGTTTCTGCACTGTAGTCGACTGTTAGGGAGTATCCAGAGTGTGATTTTTCACTCTATTGACCACGAGGGGTGAATGCCAATTCTTAAGACGTCCTTGCAAGCTTCCTCCCTTTTGTTGTTTAAATCCCCCTGTAGGACAGGTGTTGTAAGTTTGAAAGAGAAGAGCAGACAAAAAAAAGACAGGTGGAAAAGGGAGTTGGGTAGCCTTGATGGCCTTCACCTTCTCTCAAAAAATGCTCATTGAGATGCTGGTACACAGGTTGGTCGAAGATGGTGCCCATGGAAAAGTTGCGGACGAGTAAATTAAAATATTGAAATCAGAGCTTGCTGGTCGATAAAGCGCCAAGCGAGTGGAATATGATATGGCACGGTGTATCCATCTGGTGAAACCAGTTCTTGGCCAAGCCTTGGCGCTAATGAAGGTCCCCCTCCGACGAAATTTAGGCAATAATCCGAGTCGGGCTTCATTAGGTGTAATTCCCCCGAAACATGGGGGCCCCCAACTACTGCTTTTGACTATACTTGGTCCAACTCCTTCTCAGGCCGTGACCGTCGGGGGGGTTCCTAATTATAGGCTCTCCGGAAAAGATGTTTCTTTTGTTGCAGCCCAGAAGGCCCCCTGGAAGAATGTTTTTCCTTCCACCAATTCTCACTCAAGGGTAGGGACCAACAGGTGCTGCTACATACTCTTTAAAAAAAAAAACAGGACCAGATTTCAGGTTTGGAGAGGCATAAAAACCAGGGAAACTATTCGTTTGCGTGTAACTACAACAGCAGATGGGAGCTTCGGCTATGTTATTTTGAAACGCGATTGTAAAAAAGGGTGAATTTTTCAATACCGTGGCGTACATTTGCATCGTAATTGTCGCATGGGCATTAACTAGAGCTGGTTGATGCGCAGTGAATCGACCAGTATATATTTGCATTGCATTTGATAGAGTAGGCTTAACTGCTTTACATCGACCATGAATCGAACAGTGCGCAGAGTAATGAGTTCCTGATAGCCATACAGGAAAAAAGGTGTGGTGGCTTGGATGTGGGCGACGTGAAGGACAGGGTGTTCACTAATTTGTGTCCAGTGCACTTGATTGAATAACATGCAGCAGGTGGGAGGAGTTGATTTGCGGAAGCTGACTGACGGGTCACAGCCTAAGCGAGAAAATAATAATGGCGCGCGGTATGGCGACCAACACCACCGTACATAAGTTGGGTAGACAGAAGCTAGAGGGGGGTATTGCAGGTGTGGCAAACTGTGGCTGAGAGCACTTTTGGGAGATGAAGTCAGCGCTTGCTCCGGCTTTTAATTGAACGGGCCCAGGATGTGGATTGTGTTTCGCCTGGCTGCCTCCTCTGGTTGCGACTGAATTGTTCGAGAGCCACCTCTTCCTCTGCCGACAGAATTCTCATTAGAGGCGATGATTCAACCAGCTGTGTATAGGACCGTGCATTGCATTAAAATAGTATTGTCATTGCTTGGAGGGCACGGACACCTGGGATGGAACACAACATGGCCGCAGTCAATCAGGACTAGAATTGTGACGTCATTTATTTTATTTTTTTGAAATTTATTTACTACTTTCTGTCCGTTTTGGTTTTGAATTGGATAGAAACTGGTGGTCGCATTTGCAACTGGCTTCGTAGCGCGATAGGAGCCAATTGGCAGATAGACGCCTGCAGCTTTATCGCAAATCCATTACAAGCGGGGAGTGCGGCAGCCTTGGAGACGGATTGGCATAATTGTGGAAGCGTAATTGCTAATGAAGGAGGAGAATTCCCTGTCGGTAGGTAAGGGGTGTGCGACAGCTTTCTGGCCGTCTCTTGGTTGAAACCGGCAGCTGGGGCTGGAAGGGAAGTCCCAAGCTTCAGGGGGAGTGGATGCCTGCACATGTTGGGTTTCGGTGAAGTCCCTGGTGGACGCTGCTGCTTTGACCCGTGTCGCATAAATGCACGATCGAGCGGGTGGGTTGTGTTCATACATGAATTCATGGTTGATTCACCCAACTGGCGGCAGGGTCACAAAGAAATCCCCAGTGCATATGGACTTTGGACGTCAGGTCGTGTCACACCGACGATTTCGGATATTGGAACTGTGACGGGTAATAAATGGAACATGAAATGTCATTTTCCGGAGCGAAAAAATTCGCCAGGTGGAAATAATTTCACGTCAGTACCCATCAAGGCCGGCGGCTGCTGTTGATATGTGCGGCACATCGCCGAGAAGGAATGTTTGGGGAAGTGAACAAGTGGGGCCAATTGGGAATAGAGGATCATTTATCAAGAGAGAAACAAAAGGAGCCGTTTGAGTGCAAACAAGGACCGACAGGGTTGTACTTGCTAGGTAATTGATCACCGATGAGGAGAGAAAGGGCCTTGGGAGTCTATTGGCAGGTATTCAGCTTCTGTTGGTGCAGAGTGTCGCACTTCTCTGGGATATTGTGTGGGGGGTTTCCCTGAGCGGAGAAAAGAGAGATTTCGCCAAAGAAAAACTTGGGTTTGGTCTGCTATAACTGTTCAGAGGGACACACTCAGGCCAGTAGGGTTACCCATGTGTGAACGGCTTGGTTCATTCACCTGGCCTGACTCCGGTGACATACCTCGCACCCATTTTCGCCCTATTCCCAGAAATGGTCGAGCAATTGTGGCCAAAAATTACTACGTGCGAGTCTCGCATGCCCGGGTGTTGACGTGCCAATTCACGAATCACAGATATATAGCCAACCAACGTAACATGTGAAGGCTACATAAGTCAAAGTGGCGTGTTAAATAAAGAGATCCCTGCTGCATGCTGGGACGCCATTTTCTCAGAACTTTCTATAATATACGCTTTGCGCAGTAGACGACTGAGATGAATCGGTTAGAGAGCAAGTTTGGTTGTTTCCCGAAGGCAGCCATGGGTCTCGAAAGTTTCTCACATGGCGGACCAAGCTGAAACAAGCAACGGAGTCTTGGGTTCCCCGTACAAACAGGCCTGGTGGAAGGAGAGAGAGTGAATCCAGGGCGGATGTGTGTATGTGCACACATGCAGATTTCCATCTCATGAGGATAGACTGGCCCCAAAGGTGTGGCACGGGCGCTTTTCGTGACTCTGCCGATCGAAAACTGGTTTTGGGGGACAAAAAAGTCCAGGCCTTAAAGATGTATGGATGTGTCGTGCAAGCTCGGTGCCTAGGCCTCATTTTTGGAGGAAAAAATAGTTTGGGGGACTTAGCAACAGGAATTAGTTCCATTAGGCCCATGGTGACCAGACCTTGATGTTGTCATTTTGCTGTTATTGTGATGCCTTGATGACTCTGTTTTGCTGCATGCCTAATGCACCACTTCAGATGGGGCCAATTATTTGTGCTCATTGTTGCCTCGATATTTCAACCCGTTTGTTGTTGGCGTTTTGAGAACAACGTTAAACTTCCTAATTAAAGAAGGAAAATAGTTTGGGAAAAATGTTCCCGCTGTTTTTTTATGACTGAAACTGGCCTGGCCGTTTCCGGAGCTTGGTGTTATTGCTTGGCACATTTTGCGAATTTTCCCGGACTGCAACATCCAGCCTGGGGGTAAAAAAAAATAATTCCAAGCTCCTACCAGCGACTATGTCTAAATTGGCCTGACTGGAGGGCAGATCGAGGCGGGGTTCATTCTGCTTGCAAATTACTTGCCAGCCAAAATGAGTGTGCGCTTTAGGGCGATGGAAACCTTTCGGAAGGTGTTGAGGTGCAATACGCTCTGTAATTAAAAAATTGGCATCCCCAGGTCCCGTCCAAATTGGTCCAATCAGAGTAATGTGCATATCTGACAGTCTCAGTATATCGCCGCTTCTGATGAGATCACGCTTAATATTCATCGTGAACAACCGCAGCGTGAATAACTCATCCGACAGGTCTTCTCATTTGTTGCAACAATTGACTTGGAAGTCGTTTGGTCTTGCATTATTACGCATTTCACGTGCGAGCCGCGAGTTCGTAAGCAAGACAGACCTGCACGATGAATATTACGGCTATTGATCAGCTAGACTTTGGGCAGGGAAAAACCCTCTGAGTCAGCTACCCCGAGCACGTTAGTTCTTTATAATGCACATTTGGATAGACTGCGTGACCTCGATTTTGCTTGGGCAGCACGGGGCCTGTTTGTCAACAAGCTTTTTTCTTTTTGTATTTGGGAGCACAAAGTACTGTAAGTGTACCTACTGATGTAGGTTACATATGGCGCGTAGGATTCTTGTCAAGTGAATTATAGTACTGTTACGTGTATAGGTGTTCATTAATTATTGAATGCCTTGCCGGTCAAATCGAAAGGTCGTGCATGTATTTTTCAGGGGGTAATGCACGATGTGGTTATCGAGCTTGTTAGAGGATGAGGAAATTACAAGTATCAAGTTATTTTTATGCTGGGTGTGTAAATATGCTCAGTGCTATTATGGCATTGATTAGAGGATTTTGCACAAGGTTAAATGCTAATTGTGACTTCTACTGCTCTGTCCAGCATACATTATAGGACAAAAGGGCATACTCATTCGAGTTATGACGGCAAAGTCATTGAGGAAATACTCAATTATTCTTATAGGGAAGGAGTCATTAGCAATTTGATCTCTGAGCGGTCCTGAAAAATTACCTGAATGTCGTCGTGCCATTGTAGAAAATGACGACAAACGATATCCAGTACAATTGGTCAGTAACTCCTGCATAATGGACAGGTAAAGCGATTCTTTGACCTATTCCAAGACCAACATACTATATGTAAATCCTGATTGGCTGGGAGGAATCACTCGGTCGTAGAGAGGCAATGAAATATTGATGACCCTCTGGGAATAACCGGGACTATCCTGCTGATTAGACAATTCGACCATCACGGGCTGTAACTGAGTCCTCAGCTGTAAGAAGATTCCTTATAATTCCCACAGAGACGGTACCGCAACTTCATTATCGCCGTGTGCCGTATTATGACATACTGTATATCACATCAAAAAATCAGTAGGAATGGTGTAATTGAATGGTGGAGAGGAATGACCAAGGGTGGAGCTTAGCTCTGCCTGGGATGACTGACACATCCAGAGTTATCATGTAGTTACTGTAGGTGATTTACAACTGATGGGGTATTCCAGCTGGGAATAAGGCTGTAGATTCACTTGTTACCAGCAGTCAATCTGGGCTTTGTGATTTGAGCGAAGAACCATTTTGTTGTTAGGAAGGTGAAAAAAGTATCTTGAGCTAGGTTTATTCTGTAAGCATATTTCTGCGCCAGGGGAATAATTGTGCCGAAGCCTTTAAACTTCATGAAATAGTCATGCCTGCAGCGGGAGGCAAACTTCAAGTATGAAGCCTAAATATTGCAGTACCCTTCTTTTCCTGCGAGTAATTAGTTACGGTACTAAACGAGGAGATGTGCTTGATGGAGAACCCCGTTCCGAGGGGGAGATGCGAGCTTGATCCAGGTGTACTTGGTGCGTGTTGATCTTGCAGGATATCGAGACGAAATACTGTTTATACGGAAGTGATTTCAATAGTCACTTATAGGAAGTAAATACAAGGGTACTCGGGATGTATCGGTACTTGTTACATGGCATCTGGTCCAAGAGGGAAAGGCTACTTGAGCGCTTTGTGTGTAAATTCTATCGTTTCCGTTATTCCAAGGTAACAATTATAACACATGGGGCGTGTATGTGTGTGTGCGTGCCAGAGAGACTGCCAACTGACCATTTCCCATATGTTGTTATTGGTTGCTTGGCATAACACCAATTATTGTAGTGATTGCAAGCGTCCTTTCTCGTTGGACTAGCCTGTGCAGCAGAATTATAGGGTGGAGGGGATGAGCACTCTGTAATATAGAGGCGCTTTTACTACAATACAACTCTGGCTATTTGTCAGAAACATCAGAAGACCATTTCCCTTTTTCAAGTATTTTTTATTTGGTCCTTCCATGAACCCTGTAGACACATTTCATGGAAGCAGCGGGAGTCTGTGGTGTAGAATGAATAGGGTGGCATAACATTCTCAGCTAGTAACTTAATGTCGCCATTAGAGGGGGCATATTTCATTTGACGACGTTTACATGCCAAAACCTACCGTGGATTTACCTTAGGTTGATAGCACTTGTTCGAGCGCCGAGTATGCTTTGCATTAGCTTGAGGGACATGAAAAATTCAACATCAGTTGCCTTCGTGAACAAGTCATTATGTAGATAACACGCCTTTTCTTTCTTATCACTGCTGCCTCTGTAGAATGTAGGAAAATTTTTGTAACCACTCCAGAGGAGAGAGGACATCTGAATATGACGAAGGAGGCGTGGGAGTTACCTAACAGTTGAGGTTGAAAAGCACTGATAAGCTTGGGGGATTGTTTTGTGCCCAAAACAACGCCGATGAATTGAAAGGTTGTAGTAGTACCTTTTTGCACATCCATGTTACAGTGAGATGTGAGATTTTGCAATTGATATTTTAAAAGAAACAACTCTGTAGTTGTCCCGACATTTACAGTAGGCCTATGTTTTGTGGAATAAATTATTGCCTTCCTATGTCTAAGGAATGTGACTTCAAGGCGACCACAGTAATAAGCCTTGAATTATAATGTACTTATATACGTGTGGATGTGAATAAATTGCGACTCATCTAAAGATATGGTGTGTAAATGCTTAATAATACTTATTCGAGAGAGACGTGTGATAATGAGAAGACTAGTGCAAAATTACGGCGTGAAAAATAATGCATTCATTTGTATTAAAAATGGATTGCTCTTATGCTCAATTTAGCTCTTTTGCTATTAATAAGAGAAAGTAGGAAAGCCTCCAAATGTGCAAGCATTGAATTTGCAAACTGCATTTCCAGAAAGCCAGTCTCAACATTAAAGTAATACTTTTGAATGTGTTCAGACAAAACACAATGCTCCTTACGATGAAAATAATATCCAGTTAAAGAGAAATCAAGTCACATTCAACAAAGCACGTAATATTGTACCATTACTTTTAAAATTGACATCGCTTTGTAAATTTGGGTCTGAGATTATTAAAATGTACCGGTATGTAAAATTAAGTTGGTTTAGATATTCTTCAAACGTTTCCCTCTAAAATGTGAAGTTCATCATTATGTAAATTCTGTAGTCAGAGAAAAGCCTGGTTGAAACGCCAATCATTGAGCCATGCTCATTATTTGCACGGATTATTAATATCAGCGTAAAGAAGGTGTCGTCTCATTATTAAGTCGTTCAATGTGTTAGTGTGTCACATGTAATGTTAAACCTTGCCGGAACGCAACAAGCTCCGTCATCTTAGAGCTGCTCAAAGACAACTGTTCGTGTAATATTACTTAGCTTGTGAGGGTTCCTGTGAAGATGCCGCTTGTTGATGACCCTAGAGAAAATAGGCGTGTACTGGCTGTGGGCTCTCATGTGTAACAAGGTGGTGGTGGCCTGGTGGCAAGGAAGATGGATATCAAGAAAACCCCTGTGCGGCAAAGATCCAGTTTGAAGTCGGTGGGAGGATCAGGAGCTAGTATGAGTCACCTTTGGTTTCCTGTCTATCTTTTTCCCAAGGATGCCCAGGTGGAAATAAAAATGACCTGCAGGTGGTTGAAGGATGCGAATAGGCGAAGGATTTCGCAGTCAGCTTGCAATAATCTGCCACCTCCTTTTCATAAGTTTGTTTGTGTTCTAACGGGATTCTACCTACTGCTTAGGCTTGTTGATGTCCTTGCTTTAAAGAGTCGTGTTTTTAAATACAGGTGAATGGAAATGTAGAGCTTTGCCTGGCGGCTAAATTGCGAATCTGGTTTACTGCGAATAGGCATGGAGATTGAAAAGGATGGAGAGAAAAAAAGTGGGCATGTTATGGGAAAGTGAAGGTTGGAATAATTATCGTGTTAAGCGATGCCTGTGTGACAACGAATAAGTGATGCAATTAGCACCAGCTGCATAACTCCGATATAAGAAAATGGTAAACGGGGTCAGTGCTCATGTATTACATCAGACTAGAATGCATACAAAGGATCCATTTGATTCGGCTGTTTGCTTTATGAACCAGCACCTGGTTGTCAGGAGAAGTGGTAAATTCCTTCACGGTGTTCGTTCCCAGGAGTGGTCTGAGTGATGCAGCACCATCTCTTGTCTCATTGACACTAGGCTGCGAAGGTGGCATGTGGTGTAAATCGCAGAGACACTAGGGTTGCCAAGGCGAATCTGCACGATTTTCGCATCTGCAGACCGTTGACCTAGCTGGTCTTGGCCTTCTTTTCCGCAGTTTTGGGAAGAAACAACCCATACGTTTTCGCATTAGATGCACAAAGCCCTTGTGGTTTGCAGCGGAGGCCATTAGCAGATGAGGATGAACTCGAGGGTCAAAAGAAAGTTGCGGATGAGGTCTGCTGTTGATAAAGGCAAACCACAGCGGTTTTTTTTGTATGCCTATGTAATGCTTTCAGGACTGGTGCACTCTGCAGAAGAAACGCGGATATATATTTTACCCTTTATTTCATCAAGACACGCCATCAAGGACCACTGCGCATATTAGCGTCGCGCAGCCGGAGGTGACGTCAGACCTGCGCGGTTTGCGGTGCGCAGCTTCCGACATGGCACTGTGGCGTAGAATCAGGGCAGTGGAACAGCAGGCAGGAATCTCTTGAAGCATAACCTATTAGTTCGGAGACAGTGAGAGCTGCTCCTATCCGATCTGCGGGGATAGAAAGGAAGTGAGCCGAGGATTGGCACGGCCCATTGCACGCTTGGTTAGGAGTCGCCAAGGGAAGAGAAAATCTCTTACTGTAGAGGCTGCAGACTCCTCCAGGGCCCCCTTGATGAATGATCCAGTGCGACTAGATGCGAAGTGTACGCTCCCGTGTAGTAAAGATGAAAGGGTGGGATTTGTGACGGGTTTTCTCAGGCGGCGGTTGAATCTTGGTGCTCGAAATCTGGACGTGGAGTGATGGAGCCACGTGCAAAAATTACCAGCACGCTCCATTTAATTCGATGGAGGGAAGCTGCATGCTGCTGCTCCGTAGTTTCGGCCACCAATGAGGATATTTCATGAATAAGCAAATGCAGGGCCATAATTCACGGACGATTTTTTTGCTGGTTGTTGATTAATACGTTGAATGGCGGAGGGTAATGAAGAAAAATTGTACAATAACAGAGGTCTCGCTACTCGTGGACATTTGGTCGCCATGCATAGTAATTGAAGAACTAGGTTTGGAACAATAGAATATGCAAACAAAGGGATTAGAAAGTGGCGATGTTTGAAGTAAAATATCTGTCGTGAAAGTACGTATAGCGTCGTTACGTGATCTAACAGTATTGCAGGACTGGTATATGCCGTATACACCAGAGCATTATAGTGTAAACTAATGCTATTAAAAGTGCGTCTCAGGAGCTAGCTGTCAACTTTGCACGCTCTTTCATTATTCTGTTTGCCTAATGGGAGGATTAGCTCCACCATGTTTTACCCAGTTGTGTCGGCCTGCTATTTAGCTACATCGCTATCTCTGCTGCATTGCAGTGGAGCTACGATGCAAAGCGTCTGCATCATAGACACTGCGATAGTACCTTCTGCTCGCAACACTAACCAGATCTAAATCTTTGTTTCAGAGACCCACAGTCCTCGCACAGCGTAATCAGCAATTCCGTCGAAGATACCTGCAGCCGCATCCGCAACCTGGACGCCGTGGTTCGCAATGTCAAGGCATTTTACGAGGTAAGTTCACCTTTTCGCCATTCATCCTGACCCTCGACATTATGCACAAGCTCTTATTAAGGAAACCGTGAGGTAGTTATAGTCATGGGTTCAGGTAGGAGGGAGCTGCTGGGTGCTCACCGTTTTTGGCCTCAAAAATCCGGGACAAGACGTGACCATGCATTCAAAAAAGGACGCCTTGATGCATTTGACGGGAGCCGGAATCTCATCTAGGTGCAGTGAGATAACGCTTTTCTCCTCTTGCCTCACACGTCCCGAACCATTTCCGAGGAGGATTTTTTTTTCCTCTCTCTCTCCTCTCGTGAATGAGGCGGCCCTGGCTTCACCCAATATTGCTAAGGGAATGCCTTCTGGCCGTAAAGGGTCGTATCTCCTAGTGCCGAAAGAGAGGTTGCGGCCTGAAGCTACCGCAGATTTACTTGTGTGCTCGCCTGATTTGCCCCCAAAATGTTACGTCGGATGGACATATCGTTAGCAGCTCTCTGGCATTCGGGAGCTTGGATTTTATTTATGCAGATGCACAGCTGACTTCTCATATATGAAGTTGGCGAGCAATTAATCCCGGACATGACTATTCATAAGCTGTGAGACAACGTGACTGGTTGACATTCCGCATTGTTTAATGATGCCAGTTTACAGCCTATAAAAGCCATGTTATTACAAGCGCCCCTCGACGGCAATGAAATGCAGTGTCGACCTGGTTGCTACGGAATGAAGTGTCATCTTTGCCTTTTGTAGGCGAAACTGGAATATTTCATCTTGCGAATTGGTGTGAAAGCGTTCCATGATTAGCTGCGGAGAAATCGTTTGTCACCAGCTGCGGCACGTGTCGACAGGAGGTCCAAAAGAATAAAGGCGTGAAGTGGCGAGATGGAGAAAAAAATGGTGGCCGCGCGATGGCGAAAACTGAAGGCGGACGGGATGGAATGGAGCGCATCGTGCTGTCTCCCATAACCTTCTCGCCTCCCCAACCAACCCTGCCTTCCTCCTCCAACATTTCCAAGAATTTCAGGCCCGTCGGCACGGGCATCAAAGGGTCACGGTCATCCTAGTTATTAGCGGAGAACAAAGGATAAGGACATGACCCATCCGCGGAACTTCCAAATGACATGTACGTGAGGAACGCCAAAAGGGTACAGGCCGTGTGAAGAGGGCAGGGATATATCGGTGTAGGCACAGTTGATGCAGCAATTCCCAACGGTGGGTTTTCAAAATGCGAATTGACTCTGAAATATGTCAAAATGGGGTTGAAGAATAATTTTTATGGAAGGCTTCCGGACATTGCTCCAATTACTTCGAGCAAGAGTAATGGCCATAATTTATTTCTGAAGTAGTACTTCATTATCAGTCTATTTTTGAGTGTCCGAAAGGCAGTGTTCTAACTTTCTGCCTCCCCCTCCATTTGTTGCAAAGTAGGGGTAGCCCTACTATCTATAGCCTCCCTTCTCCCTTCGTTTGACAATTTCAGAAATCGATATTGGTGTATAGGTGAGTTTCGCGTGCCCCTAGCCATATTTGATAATAAAAGAGTGTCCGATCTACAAAAAAGGATCAGACCCGTTGGGTTAGTCAGGTCGATATGAGGTTCTGACCGAATGTTCCAACTCTCGTTTTTGAACCCTCTTTGCATACCCAACTCACAGCAAGGTATCTGAATAAGTTTTCAGGAAAATCCATTCTGGACAGTCACGTTTGTTCAGTTACTTAAGCTCTTTTTTTCCCCAAGCAACTTCGTAACTCTTGGGTGGCCCTAGTTTGGGCACCCCCCACAGCAGGATGAGTCTGGCATGTACCAACCCTTGTTCCTCTCCCCAGTGATGTCTATTGACCCCATGTAAGAGGCAATGAGATTCACTCTCCGGACTTGGAGCCCCCCTGTTTCCTGCACCATTTCATTATCTCCACCTTGGAGCTTGCAGCAGCACCCTAGGGACAAGGAAGGAGCATGTCCATGAAACCGTTCCGGAGCACTCCAGAGGCTCCGGCTTTTGGAAAACTAGCAGCTTCAGATGCGACCTAAAGGACCCTCCTAAAGAGGAATCCTAACGAGAGGTGTGTCTGTTGGTGCGCACGCGGACAGCCAGAAAGGCCTTGGGGCTATGTGGGACAGTAGTGGTCCGTGGAAACAAAAACCCGGAAATTTCCGCCACCGGAGTTAGGGACACTGCTCTGAGGAACGTTATTGATGTGGCCCTCAAGATGCTCCAGGGTGGGTTCTCTTCGAGCCAAATTTATTCCGCCATGGCCTCCATGAATATTGCAGGCGAGACACTTTTTGTACGCCGTGATGAATTTCAGACGCACGTAAACACCCTGCTGGAAGGACAACAGGCCACCGAGTGAGGCTTGAACACTAATTAATTTTATGCTAAAATTTGCTAGGGCAACGTGTTTTTTAATACACGAGGAATAAGATGCATGGAGCGATACAGCGATTTGTTTAGATGGAAGTTTGCAGACTTCAGCAAGTGTCAGCGGCAAAAATGCAGTATTTTACGTGCAGCCCCGTGTTTCAACCCCGTTGCATTATGGATAACTCTAGGGCCCCATATGGCATTTTTGTAACGACCTTCGTGGGCACGTTATGTAGGCAGAATGGCCTATTTTTTCCCTGTAAACAAAGAAAAACTCCGGAAGCCAGTATTCCATTCATCAAGGGTAGGCCTATCCACCTGGAATTTATCAGCGTGATACATTCATATTTCAAGCCAGGTAAGTCGCGGATATTTCAACTGCTGGTTCATCGCCCTTGCAGATATTATATTCTGAAAACCATATAGAAGCCACTACTAGAGCTCTCCAAAGTGGCCCTGCACGTTATACCATGGTAGTGTCAATCTGCTTTTTCCTGTTGGGGTGACACGCATGACGACCTGCTTCAAAATTCGGACTCCCCCCATATATATATATTTTTTTCAAACTTCCGGCGAGGCCTGATTGGATCCTCCNCCCCCCCCCACTTCCTTCCGCCGTCTTCTTCCACTCTGTTCTTCGGAACGATGTTCGTTCCAATCTTGTCGGAAGTGTTGACTGAAAAGTTCTGCTTGGATGGTATCTCCACGTTCGATGACCTGGTGGGGGTCACGTGGGAACATAGGTGCTACTCGTGTGTGTGATGTTTTTTCCTCGCAAAGTGAAGATCATGGGAATATATTGTGACTCTTGCTCACTAATCATATCAGGCACGCACTTGTTGCAAATTATAGGGCTGCAATAATTAGTACTGGTTTCTTTGTGCTCATCCATTACTGAATTTGCGAAAAAAGGGACCTAGTGGTACCTGTGTCAAGCCATTGTTGCTTACAATTCAAGTACTCGTTTACCATATTTGTAACTCGAAAATGTGTGCAGGGAGGAGGTTATTCCCCTGCGATGTACTGTACCTGTGAGATAACACTTTATATAACCACGGAATAGATTGTCTGGCCTGCACTCCTGGTTGAAACCATGCTTACTAGATTGATATGATTACGAGTACCCATCAGCCGGGTGCACGAATACAGCATGATTAAAGGGTGACAATGTTGTATGGTAAACCCCTGCATTATCCGTCTGGTAGCACACGCCTCGGCATATTGTGCTTACCCATTGTGATAATGATGGAAGTTGGAAACTAAAAGAAGCACACAATGGTGCACTGACTGGATAATTAACCGATTCCCTCATGTGGTGCAAAAGTCACGCGTCACGGCCAATCCACTCGAACTAATGACCAGCATCAGGCTGATGTGTGGCGACTATCTTCCGACCCAATCAGCAGTTCTGTTAATTTGCCTGGAATCTCGGGCGATTGGACCAGATGCTGACACTAGTATTGCCGTATTGAATAAGTAATAATCAATATCGGATATGTGAAGCGAATATGCAAAAATCGCGAATCTTGGAGAAGTTGTTAGCGCTTTTTCTGGATCGTTTCGTTCCCAATATTTTTTCCATTGATCGCGAAATATATGAGTGGAACGTAACGCCATTTCCTCGGCACAAAAGGCGGGCGGCATAGGTCAAAGATGCAATTTGTCTTCTTTTATTACGCTTCTGGATGCCTCCTGACTCTCATACGAATTTCGACTCCGCTTCTGGTCGTTAAAAGGCAACGGATAGAATTCGAGGAAGTGTATAACGTGCGTAGGAGATAGCAAGAGTAATATCGAGCAATTCGTGGACCGTGTTTGCCCCTTTTCCAGTCAGCAACTTCCCATTAAAAGAAAAGCGTGTTGGGTTCAGTCCATGGGAAAAAATGTAGTACCGGTTGTGTTTCAGAATCAAATAATACATTCCGGTACGAGTTTTTGGCACAAAAAATGAAGGGGCGTTATTGTGCATGCCTGAGATGAATCTCAAACTTGGAAGTAGTGGCGTGCAATATGGGCTTTCGTGATGAGGTTGCTGGTCATCAACTTCTTAGAGGTCGACCGCCAGTTCATGTTTAAAATTATATGTGTAAGGGTAACATAATTGGTAGTGATTTTGATGGATGAAAATTTTAACCGTGTTTGTCCTGCACTCCACCAGTTAATAATTTAAGTCTTACGCAGCACATGAAAAGTGCTTAACTCGTGAATTTTCCCTCAAGTGCTTGCCATGTAGCACCATTTACTACTGTACTTGAGATGTAACACCGCAGGCCATTAGCATATCATTAGAATTACATGAAAGAAAATTTGAAGCGAGCTCTAATTCGCGCAAGTTTTTGCACGCTACCGGCTGTCCGTAATAAATTTTTCCTTCAAATCGATTTCTCTCTCCTTCCACCCAGTAATCGCATTAGAGTAGACGATTCTTCTCTCCAGCTTTTTTTTATATAGCTAGAATGGTGCTGATGACAAGCGAGATGGAAAGGACCTTCAAGAAAGGAGACGAAATTTGTGCGAAAAGCCACCTGCTCTGGACAAGTTCATGATTCATTCCAGCATCCAAGTTTCCTGGCTCGTTATTTTGCGTACACTCTTTGCAAAATATTTGCAGGGTTGTACTACACGTCACGCCTACTGATCGATCCGTCATTCGATGAGTGATTGCAATGCCAATACGTCACGAACAAACGGGGTGGCTCCTGTGTGATGTGGTTGATGGTGTATACATATACTGATCTGTTACAGTTGGCGACACGTTTCATTATAATTTCTTTTGGAATGGGCTGTGAAAGTTTGGATCTTCTGGAATTTGGCTGCTCGACCACGTTCACAGCATTGAGACCCCATACACCAGAAGCTAAGTTGCGGGAACTTTTCGGAAGGGGCACTTTTCCTGTTCCCATTGTGGTGTGGGAGAATGGAGAGCGCTCAAAATACAGAAGCCCCAAACAATTTTGGCAGTTCCAAAAGGATACGGTTGCTGGGTGTATAAGCAGAGAGCTGGATCAATGCCACCTCCATTTCATCGCAGCACCAGCAGGACACTATACACACCTTGTGCAGGAGGCATTGTTTTAGACAAAAAACAAAAGTAGGAACCAGAAGGTTGACCCCGACGTCACGTCGCCTGGATTGAATTTTGAGTGGACTTTTTTTTGTACGGACCTGAAAAATTTGGGAGACTAGCAATCCGTACTTGCCACTTTGTATCCAGCTTTAATGGCGGTGATGGCTTCCTAACTTTAGACCGTGTGCAGGCACGTTTAATCCACCGGCTTTAATGTATGCACTAGCATCGCTAACACGCCCTAACTTTTACAACCTTGTTAATCTCTCAGGCTGATAAGTCATCGTGTCAAACTCGAGGCTAAAAAGCCAACGTTTTGGCGCACATAAAATGTTGCAACCTTATAGTGTTTTTAAATTCCAATGTAACGCATCGATTATTGCCCATACAAATTACACCAGAAGAGCGATAAGGAAATGCGGGACTTTAATTACATGTCCTTGTACTTCCGAGCGTGCTGTGTCAACAAGACAAGCAATACTTTACGCCCAGAGTTACAAGGTTTACTCCCCAAATTGCAGCTGGAAAGCTATCGAACCCAACTAAATGAGCACATATTTTAGGACAGCCCAACACGAATTGCAATCATCTGACATGTCCTTTGCAAAAAAAAACGACAACAAAAACATGGCCATCATAGAAACCACGTTGTGGTTTATCCTTGGAGCAATTACCATGGTCGCTAGGAATTCGGAACAATTTTGAGCCTGTGGACGTTGACCTCTTTCGCCTTGGAAAATTGAGTACTTGCCTGGCCTGTTTTGAGGGGGATTGAAAGGATCAGCTCCATAGCAGGGACGTGAGGCTGCATCCAGAGATTGTGTGAAAGCAAAAATCCGAGGGGGCTTTACTTTCACTTCACGATGCAACTGCATACCTTTAATGGCCTCAAGCATTCACATTAAAACATGTACTTTTGTTTTGAGTTTAATCCGTCTTTTGTAGGATTGAGCCAAGATCCGATTTGCAGTTACTGACACGAGGAAAACCTCACTAGACCTTTCTCCTCTCTCATCCCAATGGGAAATGTTTCAAGAGGGGTTTCTAATAGTACCAGTACTAAATGGGAATAGGTCGTCACTGTTTATTTAGTATTGGTTCTAGGCTTGATATAAGTGAGGTATTATTATCAAGATTGCCATCTCACAAAATTACGGCAAATTGTGGAGTTGCGTGTGCTACTGTATATGTCGTTGGTGCTATTAAGTTTCTCTTGCAAATTCCAGTTTTCACTACCAAACAAACGAACGAAAAGTAGACTACTGGAAATTGCAGGGTGCATTTTGTGGTTGTTGAAATTGTATCGTAGGGCGTCAAGAAAAATCTAGAACTTGAATTTGGCGGGTTAAGGACATGGGAGAAACTATTGTTCCGGAGGTTAGTAGTTCAAGGAACCTGCGTTCAAGGGTGAAATATACGCAAACGTATAAAAATGTGAAAGGTGTACCCCGTATCTACGAAGGAAGTACTGAAATTCAACGTCGATATGACGATTAGATTTTTTTCCTTCATTACACTCCCATGAAAATTCATCACACAGGAACTACGAACATTAAGCCCACAGTTAATAGCCATGAAAGCACATTTCTGTACACACTGTAACGGTCAGGATGTACGACCTGTCGTTATTATATTACGACTTGCTGGTTTTGTGCTCCGGTATTATTTTATGCAGTAGATAGACAGCCTCCGGAGTAGTTTCAGGATAATGGTAGCCTCAGGGAACCGTATTTTGGAGTGGAATAATAGGTTCTCATAACATACATTATACGACTACTCGGAGGTTTACTTTTTAGGGAAGAAGCGGCGAATAATAATTGGGTTTAGCAGGCGTGGGATTGGAGCATTGCCTGTGCACTATAGGGGCGAATAGTACACTATTGTTTGCATCTGGCTGAGCTAGTCAGGGCGTGATTTGGGAAACGTTTTTCCAATAAAATGAGGCCTCGTGCTGGCAAAGTCTCTTCCTGCGCATGGATGCGTCTGACGCCGCTTTCTAGGGAGGGGGTGGGGGTGGTTCCGTGGGAAAATTTTCCTCAGGATCGATTAGCTTTTTCCCAGGCTCCAACACGACTAATTTACTGGGATGGTGAAAATTGTGAAGGAATTCCAGGAATGGTCCAACCGAAATATGGGGCAGGAGGAATCACGGCGTTCCAGCCAAGTCGAGATGTGTTTTACCGCAGTCCCTGTGAAAAAGTACGGAATGGAAGTAGCTTGAAAGTGTGGGGGGATATTGCCCAGGAAATCCCTCCGATATTACTCGCAGTCTGGACCTGTGATTACTCTTCTTCGGGAGGGAGCCGCTTCATTAATAACTTTATAGCTGTGCCCCTCCGAAATTGAAATCTATCAAAGTGGCTATCCACTTGCGAATGAGTTTGGTAAGAAAGCACTTGGAGAACTCCATTCGGCTAGGAATGCTGCCATTTATTGCCTCCAGGGCACAAGGGCACATCTGCAATGTCAAGCCAAATCCGGGAAATTTGAATTCCCCGCTGTCGTGTATTATCCGACACAACGTAGACCTGTCCCTTTAAAATAGCAGCAGCCTGATTGCATTGAATCCACGACAGCAGGGGGGGTTACTGTGTCTTGGCTCGGAGACTATTGACAAACCCGTGTCCACCATCTTGGTGGAGCCAAACGCGACATGCAAGCCCAAAGGCCTTTTGACGGTGTTCATAATGGTTATGCTGGTAGAATGTATAGTCGGAGCAAGTCAAGAAGTCCTTTACACTTGTGAATTAAATTGTGGAATCTGAAAGGGAAATGAAGGTGGAGAAACATGCTACTGTAGATTACAGGCGAGGCATCCTATTAATGGTAGGCGGGTCTTGAATGGAAGGAACGTGGACGAGGGTAATAAGAAAGAGGAAAGAAAGAGGCAACGATAAAGGGATTAAAGGATTGATGAAGGGTTGGCCACAAGCCAGTCCAAATGGCGACAAAGGAAGGAAGAGAAGTTTTGGGGGGATGGCTGCTTAGCTGCATTCTGGGGCGTCGCTTTTATCTCCGTCCTCATTCCTTTTCCAAAATTTAATAATTATCGTAAATTATCCCCCTAGTAATTACCGTGCAAACTCATTCAATCTTCCCCTAACCATATATCTTTGATGTTAGGGAGGATAACACAATTTGTGGATAGTTTGAGAGATAGTGGCTGTGATTTGTGAGCGCTAATTATTAGGTACGCATTGTCCATTTCCAGATCATTCTGGTTGCACTTTTTCAATTTTGAACTGCAAGTTTGGCCTTCGGTAGGGGAAAATGGAGTCATGCGCGGGTGTAAAAAGAGAACGTGAATTTGCCTTCGGCTGATTGGGAAGAATGGAGTAGGAGCGACTTTTGTTGTTGTGCTATTGGGTATTGGGTCGTCCTATTAATACCTGTCTGATGGTTCTGATAATTAGAATTTTACAGGTGTCAATAGTATACTGTACCTGGTTTCTTAGAAAAATTTGGGTGCGTAATGTGAGCGCTGAAGCTTGTTCTGTCAAGACATAGTATAGGCCACATACGAATGAAAAAATAAGCCTGTTGAACAGGGCGAGGAATGTAGTGGCGCACTTTGTTACATGCTAATCTACAGGTGACAACAGCCCCACTGGAGCCATTTAATAATCGGCTTTGTGACAAAATGCGGTGTATAAATTTCAATCATTGACTACACAGCTCCCACTGCGAATAGAGTAGCCTATACGAGCCTGTACATTATATTTTGCTTTGGCATGCAAATGATGACGCAAGCGTGAGCCAACGTTCTTGTCCATTTGGCACGGGCGTATCCTTTTTTTTGCGTATGGAAAACCGTCAGTCAGGCAATTTGAGCTCCCAAATGGAAGTATCCCATTCCTCACACTGGAGTCGTCCCAATCTCCATTTGACTACAGTGTGACGGCAGCAGGCGTGTAAAGTTCCCTCTCACGACTAACGAGCTCCTGGCGGGGAACTTTTTGGCGACAGCTGCAATGGAAATGCAAGGTGACAGGGATGCGATTTTTTTTTTGGTCCTCTCCTGGTGCCCGCTTCCATCCAACCCGAGAAACCCAAGGCATGTTTTCCGACTATTGAGTCTAAGGAGTAGGATTGAATCTGACAGGAGACCTCTGGAGTAAAGTCTATTTTCCTGTCCGATGTCAAGTGTTTATGGAACCGGCCACGCGGACAATTTTATTCCGGATGTGGAGAGCAGCCAGAAAGTTCATATCCAGTTTTGCAGTCCGGATGCAGTAGCAGCAGGCGGCCTGAATTTTGCGGTGTAATAAAACCAGACAAAAGTTTGTCCCAGAAGTAAGTTATACGACAGTAATGCCCAGACCTTATTAGCAGTGGACGACTCCGCCATTTATTCCCTGCTGCCCTAAGTTGTTTCAAGAGAGCTCACAATAATGATCATACATCAAGAGCTTTGTCTTGAGTTGTGCTAACCGCCTTTGTGATGACCCAGCAGTGTGGATCAAGCAGACAGGAAGAGAGGTGGAAAATTAAAACCGTGCAGTATAAAAAAAAAGGGTATGGTTGCTTGGCAATATATGTAAAGGACAGCGACACAACACAGTGATGAAGCAGATGAAGTCACATAAACACAAACATACCATAAACAAGTCGATGAACCTGCTAGAAGACATAGCATTAGCCTGTCATCAGACGGGGTGGTATGCCACCAGGATAAGTCTAGCCAAAACTTTTTGATACATAATATGTAAACTATGGAACATGATATGCAAATTGGAGCAGGAATTGAATAGGGTCCCTCCAGCGTGCGTCATATGCCAACTGCTCATCAGACTCCATTGGCAGAATTGGAATCTAGAGAAGTCGATACACTTCAGTCAATGCTGCTCAAAGTTGGTCCCAATTTCCATGAAATCTAACGCAAACGATTGCAAACCCGGCAATTTACATTCTCGAATAGACTCAACCTAATCGTCCTTCTGCGGCCCCCAGGAAAAGCAAGTGCACTTTACCAAATTCCACATTCATGAAGTGCGATTTTCTCGACTAAAGTCTCAAAGGAAGAATCCGACAGAATCCTCCGACGTTGCAGCCAGAGATAAAAGTATCCAAGAGTCCCTGTGGTTAAGAAGCTCAATTTGATTCATTAGGAGCAAGCGACGCGCTCCATTTCCTTGCCAGAGTTTGCGGCAGCTGCTGTCGCACTCTGTACCACTTCGAAAAGAGAGAGAGAAAAAAGAAGAGATTCTTTGGATTTGATTTCTGCCTGATAAAGGTCTAACTCCAGGCCATTTTTCGGGCTGCACTTGGAATGTAGGACTCTGTAATTATGTTGCCTGGCGACCTCCATTGCTCCCCTGAGGGCTCTTTATCTCAATGTCAGTCGATACACTTGCTCCACTTCACATCATACTCTATGTTCAGTTAAAGGGTGCAGTTTAGGCTAAGTTGGTACTGTGTTGGAGCTGTGGGAGGGAAAACCAGTGAAAGGGAAATTGGCAAAATGGCGTGGGAGTTGGAGTAGCCTGGGGGTCCAGGTTTTTACACCTGGTCTTTGCTATGTTGCCGTCATTTACACTGGTTATTGGAGAAGCAAAGGGGGGTCGTACAGTGCCTATTCTGTTGGTTTTTTTTCTTCAATTATGATGGCGTAACGGAAAATAACGTTCTGCGTGGGAACAGTGCTTAAATAGCGTACAGTGTGTGCACAAGCCTTTCAGCCTGAGTAATTGAATGGCTGAGATCAAAGCTTCTTTTTGTGAAGTTTGAGTAAGGTCCTAGTTATTGCTCCAAGGCTTTTTGCTGCCTCTCAGACTCTTTAAAAATTAACGTGGATAGAGCAGTAACGACCCAAGCATCATCTTCGGTAGTGACCTGGAAGGCCATATTGGAAAACCAGCAAGACCAACACTGCCTTGCATTATTAATCTGAGACCAAGTTGATGCTGGTAAAATTCTAAAATATTTATTTTTCTACAAGTTGATCATAAGGTATACTCATCTTGTCATCTCCCCCTTGGCCCTTTTTTGTGCCGGAAGGCAGATGTTCCAGATGGTCGGTGGAGGTCTGCATGCAGCCAGCCATCCTTTAACTGTGTAACAAAAAAAAAAAGAGACAGAACATGGCACCGAGAGGAAGAGAGAGAAAAAAATGAGCGAGAAATTTAAGTTTCTTGGAATCAGACTATTCAGAGACTGGGTCATCCGCCTGGTTGAGCAGTTCTTGGGGATGACTGTCAATCGGATTTGCACACGCCATGTGAATCTGAAAGAGCGTTTATCCATCCGAGGGTATCCAACCTGGTTTGCACCGTTATTATTGCAAAAATCGTGACACCAGGTTCTAATTGTCGCCTAGGCTATAACGTCGTAGCGCTTCAGCAGACTTGTTTACAGCATCCTTTCGAATCCAGATGTCTCAACTAGGCCGCTTGATGTTGACAATACCCTGCTTTTTATAATACACATATAAATATGGTGCCGGAAGTGCTGCCTAATCTAATGTCCGACACTGCAAAATTCACTTTCACGGGCCGTACTGAAGTGGAAATTGTGTCCCACAAAAGCCAAAGTGAAAGGCTTGGGACCAAAATTTTAATTCTAGGAACGAAGAGGGGGGGAATAATGGTAAATGTTTCGTCCTTGCCATCATTCTACCTCAAAAAATATATACCTCCTATGTAATCGTGCGGTTGTGCTACTACAAAAGGAACCGACATTCCAGTGTAGAGATGGGGATGAAAAATTGCACAGAAGTCTCCTTTTATTTTTCTCGGGAATCACGTTGATGTGGCGGAACCTTAGGTAGTAGACGGAAGAAAAACAACCAGAACGACGTGAACAAAGGAGGCATAGTTAAGAATGTCCGATCCGATTCCGATAGTTTGAAATTAATTGCGACTGACGCCATTCAACTCCAGGGTGTGCTAAAATCGAGACGTAAACAGCACTTATGTGCGTCTAGTTTTTTTTTTCACGTTTGCAATAAATTTAAAGTTCCTCTTGTAAGGAGGGACCCCCGAACCATTCGGTCTTACCTTTAAAATTCAATATCGAAGGTAATATTGAACCCAAATAAAATTAAAGGAGCCAGGGAGCCACTTACGAAGGCAAGTAGAAGAGATTAAGTAAAGATTGATTACCTGGCGCAAAATTCTATTTCGGCCAGGGGTGACATGCTGACGTACTGTACCTGTTGCAGTCTGCGTAGATTATCTCCTGCATAAAAGATTATATGCAAAAGAGGCATCCCACTGCGCTTTTGTGTGTATTTCGGTTCAGTATCATTTGAATTTGAAAGTGACTTCTAAAATCTGAACATCTGCAGTTTCGTTGGAATGCTCTATCTAGTCACACACAAAGGGCTTCGCGAATGTATACAATTAAACCTGAGGCAGGATAAAGTACACAGGCAATCTAGCGTCGTTCGTCATTTTTTTCTACGCTTCGCAAGTCTCACGAAACTATTTGTCCTGCATACCAAATTCGGCCTTCGTGAGGGGAATTCATCCTTGAAACCATCTTTTCCATTCGGAAGGATATTGGGCCCAGTTGACTTATAGGTTGCTTTGGATTTTCTTAGAAGCGAAATGTCCGGTAGTATTGGATGGCAAGATGTATACGATTTGAGGGAGGGCAGGGTTATCTGTCTGTCGGAGGTAGCAACTATTTCTATGTGAGGGGGCTGAGAGAGAAAGTGGAGAATTCGAGGCACGTCAGGTTGGGTGGGTGGACCTTTGGGACTGGTTTTCTGACCTGGCCTTATGTAAGCAGTGGGGATCATTCGCAATGCGGTCAGCAACCACAGTGAAATGTTCAGCCGAAATTCAAACATTGGTAGCGTACAGGTACAGTACGTGCTCTTTGAGACAGGGATCCATCCTGGTCGTTGGGTAATCACGGCTGAATGGGCGTGGCTCGGATGAGACCTCACGTTCATCACTTTTGACGTGAACTAGCTTTTACGTGGGGAAAACGACTCCATCCGGTGCATACTTTCACCCGAATCCGACGTAAATGCCTTCAAATTCCTAAACCCGGATTCAGGCCATATGGCCTAAACCAACCGTAATCGTAAGTGGCTGTAAATCTTCGTCATCCACCAGGAAACCACCTTGTAATGGTCGTCCTGGCCTAAAATTAACGTTACATAATTATTTAACTCCAATGAGGCACACACACACAATGTTATTTCCAGCGAGTGCAAATTGTATAGGCGGACGCATAGTGTGATATCCGATTGCACCAACGAAATCACAGATTCGATAGCTCCTAACAGATCGTTAGGACACCCTTTTAACGTGTGCTAACGATCTGTTAGGTGCTATCGAATCGGTAATTTCGTTGGTGCAATCAGGCATAAGTGTAGTATTACAATACTGCAGTCAAATATGATTGCGGACACTTAGTTTTTTTTGTTTATCCTGTAAGTTCCACTACCTGCGACACATGCCCCACATGTGGCCAGTGAGGAATGTGATGCAGGTAGTTGCACTCGCAGGATATGCAAAAGAATACACGTGTGCGCAATAATATGCTCTACAATATTTATTGATTTATTTGGGACAAGTGCGTTAATCCAATAGATGAATAGAGGAAAGTAAAAAGAAACTGAACACATGAAAAAATAAAGGGATCCACCCATGTCTGAACCAAGCCTAAGGACATGGTTCAACTATAGGACGATATCAGAAAAGGGTACACATTCTAAACTTCTTCCTTGGGAGCATGGTCACCAGTAAATGTGCAGTATACGCTATCAGCAGGATATTCACATCAGTATACTGTAGATATGATTAAAAAATTACTGCGAGGGGTAGAAAAATGAAAGAAGTGAATAGCATATGGTTCAGTAATACTTGTCCGATAGTTCCATATAATTTATCAACTCTGACCTATTCCACTCTTTGTCCAGGATTCTTAGTTTTTTCAATTTTTTATTTTAGTTTTTAGTCCTTTTCGATGCAGTATACCTATCTTTGTTCATGACGGTTCACGACTGTACGTTTACCAAACTAAACTTTGACCCTAATCCGTGTACATGGTCTCCCACTGACTCTATTTAGCTTTCCAGCCTGATCAATCACGATCCCCGCCTTGAAACGAGAATGTACAACATGCTCACCAGATGAGAACCTCATCTATCCGGGATCAAGGCTCCGATAGCAATATATAAAGGTTATGACCCAAGCCAAGAGGTGCTAACTCTTTAAAAATGGTCAGTTAGTATGACAAGGAAATTTGATTTGCGACAATGGCGCACCTCACGCACAGTCTATACTTAGCATAAGAAATATTAAGCGGCGGTTCATTCATAGGTATGTAAATGAAACGCCATATATCAAAACCGACCTTGAGGGGCTTTGCTTTGGCAAAACGTGGCCTTCATTTTGCAAGAGTAGTGTAATCTAGTGATGTAGGCGCTATCAACCTTTGCCTGACTACCTTCTGAGCTTCCTCCCTCGATTAATCTCTCCCAGTGCTAATAAACTTTGGGAAGGTAAAGGCGAAGGAGACTTGGTGGCTTCCGGGATAAGCCCCTGCACTCTTGTTAATTAGCTTACATACTCCTCGTTTGTCATTTTCATTCTCGTCTGCACGTAATTACGCGGATTATGCCATTTACAAAAATGGCCCACCGTGCCCCCTTCTAATGCACTTGTCAATATTTGCATTATCACTTGGGGTAAGCCAGTTAGGGCCGGTTTTATAAGCTCACATTGAGGAGAAAATATAGGATTAGGTACTGTGAATATCTCTGTATAATGGGAGATGTCCCCTAATTTCCGTTCAGACAAGCGACCCAGACTGGGCCAAAATGAGAAAAACTTGCGATAAAAATTGACATTTGACTGTTTCTGTAGGAACTTTCTTCGCGAATGTAAGTACAGTGTGTGGGTCGCATGTGGTAATACTTGTTTGTTCCATACCTTGTGCGTGCAAATTACTGCAGGCTCTCCGAATCAGATAAAAGGGCTTATTTTTACCATGGATATTTTCGCATTTGATGATTACAGCCAGATATACTGCAAGTGTATTTAGGGTTCCATGAGGAATAAAATTATTGTTTTTGTAGCCATTTATTATGCACATAACATTCCGATAGAAATTATTTTATGCCGTGTGCATTGATTTTAGCAATTTCTGTGACCAAATCTTTCAAACGATATAGGCAGTGATTACCAGGAATTGATGAAAATGTAGTTATGCTGATCTGTTGAGTGTGAGGTGAGTAATAAATGATAAGCCCGCTCCTTTTAGTTGCTACTGGGGAGTTGGCAAATAAAAACAGCTGATAAATAATTCGTGTGCGGCACGCCTGCAACCAATTTCGCCATCAGTGCGCATGAGCAACTTTGCAATTTTTAACAATTCAGATACAAACATTAGCCTATACATCAGTGATAAAATTTTCACACATTGTAGGTAATAAGTAACTATACAAGCCAATTTGATTATTTTCAAGCTTTCAATAAATACATTAATCAATTCCCCACATTATTAGGACCCATGGCAAGTAAAAGTAACTTTGACACTACATTCTTATTCGGTATTATTTCTTTATGCTCGTAATGAAGAAATTGTCAAAAAAGTTATCAGACGCTTCGATACGATATTGAAGCCAATGAGCAGTGGCCATGATCTCCTAGATGATGATGATGTATATTTCAGCTTATAGCTATCAACATATAGCTATACGAAGCACTCGTGAATCAACATCATATATGATGGTGTACTCCGGATGCATTTTATGGCAAATTTTTATATCCCAACTGCGCAATGAAATTTTCGGCGTTGAGCGGAATATTGAGAGTCTGGAAACAGTAATTTACGATGGAGTTAGATCAGACCCTTGCGCGAGCATAAGAGCACATGAAGCAGGATAATTGGTTTTGCTGCCAGTGCGTAATCAGTAGAGGAGTATTGTTTGAGCCATTGTGCTCTATATTGCTGGCTTTAATGGCTGTTGGGCTGATTTTTACAGCAAACTTGCCGGCCTTTTCTGCCCCTGATTGTGAGGTATAGAATGCAAAACGACCGAAAACAACTATTTGTTTTCCACCTATTATAAGCTTTTGAGATTGGAATTGCGAAATGTAGTGGACATAAAATAGAGAGAGATGTGCTTTTATTGCTCAGAGTGGACTTCATGGAACTATACGTAAAACTTAACCTGCAATAGAATTTTTTAGACCTAAAGTATGTTATTTCTCTAGTCCTATAGTGTATATGTAGAAGCTGTAGGCATAAGCCAGCAGTATATATGCTGCTTCCAATCCTTTTAACGAGGTACAGCATATAACTACCCCCTTCCAATGCTAAGAGACGAGTTGAGATAATTGATGGGCATTCAAAGTAACTTAGGGTCGGTATGTATGCAACGCACACTAGTAAACTGAAGCGATGGGATGCTAGTTGCATACACTATATGCTAATTTCTGGTAACTGAAGTAGCCTCATTAAGATAATACTCAGTCCTGAAATTCCCTGCTTTTTGTATAGACTTGTGTTCTGTACTGCTACTATAGGAGTAGTTTGTTTTTGCCAAAACTGCTGCGACCTAATTATGACGAGAAATGATTCTCAAGTGCACTATGCATAACGGGATTCACAGGGAATCGAGGAGGATCTTTTGTTAGTTGAAGGCGGTGTCAAGGTAAACATGGCTGCACTGGTCAAAGGGCTTGATATCACTGTGGCGCACATTTACTGAACGGTCTGGCGAATCTTCATGTGGGTATATTCGAATAGTGAATATTTAGGCACCCTGTTATTGCGTTCTCGTTCATAATTCCATATCTGACAATCATGGTTCGTGCCTGCTGGCATAATTTTTCACGCGGTGATAGTTTCATGAGCGTTGTTGGCCATGCTTTTGTTTCACACCCGCATGACACAATGCGCGTTGAGAACTGTAAATATAAAAAGTTTACCTATAATTTTCCACTTTGCATGAGCAGTGCACTGCAGTGGATCAGCCAGTTCATATAGCATTAACGCCTTTACACATGAAATTCAAGGATAAAGTAGCATTTGCCTAATGCCAACGTGAATTGCTTTTTTGCACGCAAACTTGTACACAAAAACAACTGCACAGCTCACGGAAGCATTATTTTCAGCACACTTTGTCAGGATTCAGGACACGTGTGTTCCCTGGTCAGAACTTCTATAAACGGACATCCCCCTGCTGCTTTCCAACCCCTCAACAGTTCAGGCCAAAAGGGACAGAAATACCCCAGTTGACCAGCAGCTGCTGCTCCTCCTCCACTTCTGTGGACCCTATTTTATGAGGGGACCTTCTCCCTGAGAAAATGGGGAACGTTCTTCGTCGAGTGCTTTATTTTCGCCTGTGCTTCTAAGTGGAATTGGGGAAAAATCTCTGTAGAAGCCATACGTATCCATCATGGGTCGGGCTCAGCGCCATTTGGATTAATATAAGGCGGCGACATGTTTTCGAGCGCTGCTGGGATCAAATGGTCTGAGGAAACGGGTTTTATGAGGCGGGCCTGATACGACGGGGGATGTTTTATTGCGTCACAAAACCTGCCCTTAGTGGTCAGTATCGAATGGGACGAAGGTTATGAAGAGGACCAGTGGTCTCGTGTAAATGATTAGGAACGATTTTACAGGATGGTACTGGATGATGCCATCCTGTTTCTGCTGTCGATCAACCGACTTTTTAACGATTTACGTCAATGGCGCTTAATGATTCGCGTTTGAAAGTTTTTTTCTCATTTTTGATTGGCATCGTTCAAACTCCGAAAGATCTGCACTTAAACCGTCTAGAATTTCCGGAGATGCTGCGTACTTCGGTAAACAAATCTTCCTTAATGAATGGATGCATTATGCAAAATGTCTAGAGGATCCCATCTAAAGTTGTAGCAATGCGGTATAGGCCTACTCTCTCTTCATCATCGATATTGGAGGTAGAAGCGAATTCCCAGGACGCCGACTGATTGAATTTCAACCGTCGACGTTTTTGTGTCACATCTATACTACAACATTGCAGTTCCCTTTACGAATCCTTAAAACGTCCAAGTTGGAGCAATATTTTTTGCAGCGGGTCACTACATCTCCTCTCTGGAGACTAAATTAAATGCTTTTTCTGCTGGCAGGAACTTTTGGACAAAATGTGCCAGTTCTCTCTGCAGAGGCTCCGAGGACCCATTCCATGAGCCATAATTCAAGATGTAATCTCCCACGACACCCTTTTGTACCGACACCCCCCCCCCCCCGAAAAAAAGGTGCCCCCCCATTCATTAATCAGGAGGGATTTGGTGTAAATTCGTAGCATGGAAATCCTCCTTCCGCAACATTTGCAGTTGTGATTTAATTTCATTAGGGCCGTTAAGATAGCACTTGTTTGATACCAGTTTTGCATGGACCGACGTGACTGGTTAGGAAAATAAAGGTCGTACAGGTCGGACTAACGGAGCAACGCCGTCATCAACAAGCCATGCGTAGTGCGATGCTTCTTCATGATGTCTATTTCACGGTGGAGTCCCACTCTTGAACTTGTGGAATGAGATGTCAGGATGATGGAGCGTCTCGTCTGAAGTTTAGGAGTTTTTTTTTCCTTCTTTCGAGTCCTCCCACCCACCCTCTACGCCTCTCCTGAAATCACCACTGCGGGGCAAGTTGCGAAACCACAAGGTTGAACTACTTTGCATAATTTTCTATGCAAACATTCCAGTGAAAGTGCTCCTCAATCCGTTCGGGGAGTTGCTGACAAGGTTGCTACATTACTGATGGGACATCTACTGAAAAATAATGTGACCAAATAGCTGTCCGGAAATGTGTCGCATCGGTGTTTACTCAGCTTCGGAGCTTCCATGTGAACAAGTTTATTCGGGCGAAACGAAAAACATGGTCCGGAATTCTCCGTATGGCGACATGTGTATGACAGCTATTGCCAGTGCGGTTTTGCGCCATTTTGTACGCTGGAATTTGCGCATGTAGTGACCGGAAAAATGGTTAAATAGCGTACAAACCCGTTGAAGAGACCCTCTGTATACCGCACAAACATTCTGTTATCCACATGGCTGGGTTGTAAATATGCGTTATCAGGATGGTTAAAGTTGAGGCTGTTTCACATAAAACTCCCTGATTATTGTTGCTGCAACAGGGAGCCGCCATTGTTCGTAAGAGTAAAATGGGCTGTAGTGTGAATCCTTGGGGGGGGATATTAATAATGACGTAGTAATCGCGTAATGATTTAGTATCACAAAGGTGGATGTTGTAACAGTTGAGCACTGCTGGAAGGGACCACAGGTTCTGGTGACATCAAAAAGATCACCCTTCATGCCTGTATAGTCAGCGAAGTCGAATGACAAGTAGGCGACGCGGAAAGCCGCAGTGTTGTCGTCCCAAAGAGCGTTTTTTTAGGTCCCCCTGGAGCGATATTTAGGCGTCGCAGCTACATTTCAAAAGCGATGAGCTGAGGCGGCAACATCGCTACATGATGTTTGTTACCGGCCTGTCAAAAAAGACCGAATGTGTAGAGATGGTGGTGATATAATGGTTTTGGATTGCTGCCAGAAACTTTATGGCCCCTTCGATTTCTGGGTCGAAACACACATGACATTTCTCTGCAGACCTTTTTTTTTCCCCCTCTCTCTTCAATTTGGCCAGGTAAATTACTGTGATACAACTTATAGGCATAATTCGAATAATGTACATAGGACAAACCATGACACACGATCTGCATCAGCGAAGTCATAAACTTTAATCTTGATTTACGTATAGTACATAAAACTGTTTAGCTGGAGCGTCTCTCCCTCACCGCTAAGTACCATAGCAGCTAAAACCTTTGGTGCCCGCAGGTGTGAGCCGTTTAGGAACGTTAGCCAAGGCAGCCAATAAGTCCGAGGCTTTCACGGGGTGCAGTGCTCAAGTACTCTATAGCGAAAATCGGTACGAGAAAAGGACTTGGGATTGAAGATGTTTTTTTTTCTGCCAGTGTCGGATGACGAGGCACGTAAAGGCTACAAAACTTGAAGCTGACCTTTCAAGAAACGTGCATACTGCTGAATATCATGGCAGGTGATCATTTTTTTGCCGCCACCATTTCTGTCGGATAATTTTAAAAATTGGCATGTGACTTTGCCGCATTTTGCACGCATATAAAAAAAAAACTGCGGAGGGTCATGATGGTTTGTCAGAATATCCGCTGTCATAACCTTACCTATTATGCTGTTACGTGTGGGAGCCTCAACTGATTGATCAATTTAACTGGAGAGAACATTTAATCTGGCTGGTTATATGGAGAATGGAAGAGATGATTGAAATCATAAAAGCTCTGCCGCATCGATTATACACGCATAACTTGATATAATGGTCCAGTATGGGATTGGGTAAATTGCCCGAGTATACTTAAAACGCGGTGTAACCTCATCAGCCAAGTGCATTATACAAAACGTTTGTGCTGCGTTTTGTATAGCCTTGACATAGAACTGTTTCATGTGATGAAATATAGTGCTTTTTTGTCGGTGTCTGGAGCATATACCGCGCCAAACGTGACCTATTTGGATCCATGTCATCTCTCTCTGGAGCCCTTCTTGCATTGGACTGAAAGGGCCTGTAATGGAGACAAATCGAAGGCTGCCCTTTCTGTGAGGTCCAGAGCTGCCATAGCGCCAAAAGAGCGTGGAACAAAATGTGACACTGCGTTCCATCATTCCAAGCCCAAGAAAAATGCACGCTCTTTGTTCGAATGGGAACTGGGCAAGTGTTTCCAAGTGATTTTTTTTTTCTTTCCTTCTTTTCTTGGAGACGTCCGATTAGTGTCCTTGACCATAAGGAGACTGGTCCCTTGGAGCCCCAACATATGGCTGATATTGGAGATGGGGAGGCAAGGAGCCAAGAGAAAGGACCTGAGGGGTCACTGCTTGGCCATCCTTCAGCCCAAGGGTCACAAATTTCAAGTAGACCTTGCCAAGAAAGCATCCAGGTTCTTACCCCTAGGTTGAAAAAAAGTGACTTGCGGTAAAGAATAACAAAGGGGCGAGGAAATCACTGGAGCGAATGTATAGTGTGCCTAGGAATATACTGGGGGATTTCCCATGCAATTCCCGTCGTGAAAAATGCCGGCAGCTCTTGCAATAAATTTTTGGCCTAATAGATCATGAACGAAAGTGGTCGTGGTCTTAATATCCTTATTCCGAAGTCGCGGGTTCAAGGATGCATTTAAGGTTTGGCGAAATGGGAAAGGATATCGCCTCCATCTTGTTCCAAGAGAAGGAAGGTTCCCCCTTTTCCTAGCGAATTGCAGTCGTATTAGGAGGAGTTTCCGCATTCCAGTTCCTTCCACAATTCCCTCCCATCCTAGACCCGAAACATGACTATGCAAGTCGGGTCTCTTGCAGCTAGTGAAAGGCATGCGGCACCAAGGTCAATTTGAATAGTGCAGAATTTTGGTGTCGCACTGTGGTTTGGGGAACAGTTGACAAATTCTCTTCCGAATCCATGTGCCCGTCAGATGCTAAGCCTAAAAGCCAGTGAGTAATAGTAGGGGATATGGGGCTCATATTGTGAATTATCGCGTCCAAGGTGACCAAGTGGAGGTGCACCCGGCCCACTCGATTTGATGAATTGCGTATTCCGCAATGCCTGACTTTTACTTTCGATCATGCACCTGTTGACAGCTTCTCCAAGTGCAATAGATTAATAGGGCTGTAGTTGGCGAGGTGGAGTCCTTGGGCTGGTCGATGAGATATTGCCTGGTAGAAGCAGCGAAGTCCTGCCGAGATTATGATTGGATAGCTTTGGTGGGTTTATGCGCGAAAACTTTGTAAATGGCGATCGTGGTAATAATTATTCTGATCGCATTATTTTCTCGGCGTCCTGCGCCACAGGGTGAGGCTGATAGCACGCAGACTTTGCTTGAAAACTTTTACTATCATTTGTTATTGAGATAAGTTATGGGGATTATGCGGCTATTGACATTGCTGAACGATTAAAGTGCTGGCTTGACATAACTGTTAAAGCTCGCCGGGATTATTAACGCCTTGATCTTGCTTCACCCTGAGTAATAAGGTCACCCACAAGTCAGGCTTTGCAGTGCATTTTTCAATGGACAGTTATGTCAAGTAACTGTTGAACAATGTTGCAGACTGCAATTCAATGCATTGTTCACATAGCTGCATTCCATACAGTACATAGCCATTTAAGAATTGTCAAAGTATAATAGCAGTTAATTCAAATTCAGTGGAGCACCCTGTATATAACACGCGAAGAAAAACTATGGCCGTTTGGCGGGATAGCGTATTGCAGCAAACTTCTTTTTTTTTTTTACCTGCATTACATTATAAAAAGGGCTGCAGATTCACTGCGGTTGTCTATTCGCGAGTCTGCACACGAAGGATGGCAACTTTGTGAAACTTGGCAAGAGGCTGTAAAAAGGCGTAACCTGGTCGTCTATCTGTGGAAATGGTCCACACATCTCCAACACTCCCTTGCCCTCTGCATATAATGTATACCGGTACCGGTGCCGTAAATTGCGCCCAGCGCCACCAGGTTTTCATTCTAGCCGCGTTTTCGTAAAACTCTCGTTTCCTTGCCCTAATGAGTTGAAAACTAAGGGACCAGGTGGAACGAATGGAAACTACAGTCCTGAATTCGCCGAATTTGGCTCATTGTTTTTTGTGCAAATATGACATCACGATGCTTGGAAAGAACTTGATGGTTTGAGAAACACCCCGTAGAGAGGTGCACGAGTTTGTTTTCTTCTGGAGGAGAGTGGCCCCATCTGACGGCACCTCAGGGCGTAGTTGTAGTCGAGAGAGCATGGAGACCACATCATATAAGTTGGTGAGCGTGTAGAGCCTAGAGGCAGAAAGAACATGAATCATCTGGCAGGCAACTCTTTGGCGGGGATGGCCTGATGGGAAGATGGAAGTTCCGTGTCATGACCTGCAGGCAGCAGGGAACGAGGGGGCTGCTTCCGCCCTCCATGGCCACCAATGCAAGAAGAGGATCAGGTTCCTTCAAAGGCCGCGGGGGGATCTAAGTGCTCATCTCATTTTTTTTTCTTTTTTTTTTTAAACGGACAACCAGCTGGTATACCAGCAATGCACAGATCCATTTTCAATATAAGGCTCAGCGACCTCAAATCTGTACCGTTGGGAGTCCGATCCTGGCCATTTCCTCTTTGAATTCACCGGACGAGGCAATACGTTTCGGTCCGTTTGTATCTCGGGCAGGATTTACATGAAGAGAAACTAATTGAGCATGATTAGGATGTGATCTAAATGCAAATCGGGGGTTAGTTGGGAGGTCGGTGTCGAGTAGGGGGCCAAAGCTGGGCTCTTGTCCAGTATTTCAGACGACGGTACACTGTCTGCACAGTTTTAGTTGGAGTTGACAGGTGCATTGCCTGGTGGGTCATATGTTTTAATCAGAGCTGGAGGTTCGTCATCCAGAATACCGAATTTTTCTTTCTCTGGGCTTATTTTTTTGTGTGTCTGTTCCCTGGTCACGTTTTCCGCCAGCTGATTATGTCTCACGTCTTGCGGTCCCCGCTGATTCTCAAATTCGCGAACAAAAAGAGGAGGACGCAAAAAAAAAAACACACGGTGGGTTTTAAAGCAGGGATAGTTTGGGAACCCGGTGCAGCCAACCTGTATAATTTTGCTTCTTGTGAAAGGTAGCATTATTTACCGGATAAATAATGCGACGTCGCATGTGTTTGTGAACCGAGTTAATTACAACGCAATAAATCTGATGCAGTGTCCATTTTGGAGTGTCATGTCAGGCATATGTGTGCTAAGTGGTATCATTAGTCACATTACTCGCAGGGGCCGCATTATGCCCAGCGCATTGTTGCGTGTAACGAGCAGGCATATGAAATGGCTGCGGGCGTCTTCAAATCTGCAAACGAACACTGCCAATCCATTACTTGTCACCAGCTACTGCAGTGGGCCCCCCGTTATCCGCGGGTAACTGTATACTGCAATCAAAATATGGACCTATACATAGCTGAAAATTATTATTATTTAATTATTTTTAGTAAATATATTTTTTCGAACCGCATTGTATATCAAGTGAAGCAGTGGGCGAGTTTCGGTTGTCACCCTGCACTCACCCTGTACTACCTTGAACTTGTGTGTGTGCTAAGCATAGCAGCTGGATACGAGACGCAAGCCAATAATTCAGAGATCGATGGCATGGAGAGGTAGGGGGTGGGCACAGCTCTCCATGTTGTTTTACGTGACCTCCTCCAACCTGGGCTGGTCACGACTACCAGCTTCACTAGCCACCCCTCGCATGATAATGGCTGGGCTTGGCTCCTTAGTTTTATTTTCTTCCCCACGCTCTTTTATCCCGATCCACTATCTGACCCTTACTTAGCCACATGGCTTCTTGACAGGTAGCAAGCCTGGATGGCCATTATTATTCCCCTTTTTCCCTGGAGCACTAGAGTCTTTTTCGTCTGGCAGATTGTAAAATGACTCGTCAGGGTTATTATGTTGCTCCAATGGATTTCCAGGGATTTGCTTCTCGTTAGTGCTGGTAGCCTGACAGCATATCCGACGGGGCAATATTGTCGGTTTTAGCACACAGTTAGGGAGCGGACGCATGATAGGCCGGGCATATTGGCGTTTTATCCGCACTCGGCCATGATGGTCCCGACGAATAAAGGGGGGGATTTTGGGTTTCAGAGCCCGAGGCCTATTCCGGGCCAAACTGATGAAAAATAATGTCGCACAAGGACGTGAACATGATTGCGTAGCGGCAGGTGCACAAAGATGGCGCGGCGAACAATGGAAAGCCAACCCCAAAAGTCGAAGGAGCATGTCTCCTGCCGCCATTTTCACTTTTAGGGGGGACCCGCCTTTCTGAGGAAGGGGCGGATATCCTGCGGTAAATCTGGCATCGAGTAGAGTACGGGCTAGGCCCAGGCGTGAAATCTACTAAATTCCCTAGAGGTGCACCCAAATCCGGGTTTCGGAGAAACCCCAACCATTATTCTCTGGAGTGAGCAGGCATAACCGAACACATCCGCTTTGGAGAGGAGAGGGGGGGGGGGAGGGATTGTCGGCCAATGAAGCGATAAACTAGGCAAACCAATTTTCAGCTTGTGCCGCTGATTTCAATTAAAGAGAAATCAATGCAAATGAAAGAGCGTGCCAGAAAGGGTGGGTATGAACTGTGATGGATTTGCCGCCCCGGACCCTGTTATTACTCGGATGAAAGTGAAATCCGATTCATAACCGTCTGATATACACCGGAGACCAGGTCAAAAACTCCCAATTTTTGAACATTCCGCCTTGTAACGGGCCCCCCCTCTGTATCTGCTGGGAATGGGGCACACCGTTCGTTTGCGAATTTAATTTCCTGCCGCCGTAATCAGGTGGTCTGGCACAAAGTCGCCTTTGGTAGGGCAATGGAGGTACGTAGAAATAGCGATAGTGATGAAACGGGAGGGGACCTCTAATCAGGAACGCGAGGTGAAATGGTGCAGAAGAGAAATGTGGTCGTGGGGTCGCGGAATGAAGTGCGCCTTCGTTCATTCCCTCGCCTGCTTGCCCAATGTTGGGTGGGGATCCTCCTGCTATATGTTGACATGGACCGCTGTATTGATTCGGATATTGGTGGTGCACAAGTGTTGGACCGACTTGAAGGATGCGTGCTGTCCGGGGGGATTTACAGATGCGGCGGAATAAGAAAAATATGGGATGCGACATGTTGGAGGACGATGAATTATTTAAACGCTTCCGGCCGACCGCCAGTTTCAAATATTGCCAACATGGAACTACAACATTTTTCCATTACTGTTCCAATTGGAGCTAGTTGCCCTTAGGATGCGAAGCAGCAATCAATTTCTGCTACTGGTAGAGCGATGTGTGTTTGCCGGACCGACTAAACTTTTCCATTAGGATCGCCAAAGGGATTGTTCCTCCACTTTTTGGGAGGGACTAGCTAGAGAGAGAAAGAAAAAGAAAAAAAAACTTGAAGCAACATCACGACGTGAACTCTGGTGAACTTCCCCATGAAGCTCACACCGCCATTTATTCCAGCGGCCTTAATGGGCCCGTCATAAGAGTCGCACGGTCATCTTTTCCGCGACGTAAAGTGTCGGTGTAAATAACCTCTTAGCTGTCCAGATTGGCAAGTGTGACATCAGCTTGGTTTTTTTTCCCCTTCCAGGACGTGCTAGGACAGGTGGTGGTTGTGAGATTGCCCGATCCGGTGCTTCTGGGTGCCCGGGACTCTTCAGAAGGGGCATCGACTGACCTCCGAATCCTGTTGCTGTTGCTTCTGGGCTGTGCTGTCCAATGCCACATCAAGGAGCAGCTGATTGAACGGATCAAGGAGTTGGAGCTGCCCACCCAACATGCCATCGTTGACTGTATACAGCAGGTCAGAGGGTCATTTCGCTTTTTCTGGTAGGAATGTTAATGAGATGCAAGGGATGGGTGGACCGCACAGGTGTTGAGATGGCGATGGTGTAGGTGGCGGGATGTGCTGGCCAATTGCGCGTGATTTATAGGGCGATTTATTTTTTAAATTTTCGGAGGGTGTCCGTTGCATTATCATGCAAATGAAATATTTGCCTGGGCAGGTGACTGAAAATCCGGAGATGGTGTGGATGCCCGAATGGAACGATTTGAACACCATACCCGAAGAGCAGCAGGAATCGTTTTATCGGATGCTGGTTCAACACATCCGACGGCTCGTTAAAGAAAGGGATGAGTTTGGACAGGTAATTAATTGCCACATATCCGCTAGTTCGGACGAATCGATGAATTGGCGCTTCTTTTGCAGCATGTGACCCAGCTGATTCTACAGGAACACTCTCAGGGAATCGAAAATGGGAAGATAAGATGTTCTGAACACATCACAAGTGCCAACTCTGACAAACATCACCAGGCGGTCGAGTTAGCCGACTGTAAGGCCAAGCTGAGGAGACTTAGACAGGAATTGTAAGACATCTGTCTTCTTCTCGTACAGTGCTGTGGTAGGAACTTGTTTATACTTAATGCTTTTGTTTGCAGCGAAGAGAAGTCTGAGGCACTTGCAGAGAACAGAGAAGAGCTGGAGCAAACGAAGATTCAGCTGAGTAAGCTCAGACAAGAGGTGAGCTTGCCTCCATTCTTTTCAAGCTTGAGAACAAAAAGAAAAAGGAAAAAAAAAACCGGAGCTTTGTAGCTTTTAAACTTGGGGGGAAACGTTTTAAGGCGAGTGAAGTTTGACGGCAGGTTCCATTAATTTCACTTTACAGAACTTAGAACTAGTCCAGGACGCCCGAGCCGCCAAAGCCTACCGGGACGAGTTGGATATCCTGAAGGAAAGAGCGCAAAAAGTTGACAAGTTGGAGGCGGAAATCCAGAGATATAAAGACAAGATAAACGATATCGATTTCTATAAAGCCAGAGTAGAGGAGCTCAGGGAAGACAACCGAATATTGGTGGAGACCAAAGAGATGCTCGAGGAGCAGCTGGAGAACTCCAGGAAACGCGCCGAACAGATGCTGGAACTGGAAGCTGACATAGTCAAGTGCAAGCAACAGATCAACGCTCTTACTCTGGTCAGATTAAAATCATGTTACCACTGCTCTTAGGGGAGTGAGTGACAACTGATTCCTCATTTGCAGGAGAGGGATGCAGATAGGGACAAGATCCAAGAGCTGATAGAGGAGAACTGCCAGCTGCAACTCTGCACCAAGAACAGCCTGAATGAATCTGCCAATTTGGTGGCTGAACTGGACCTGCTGAAGGGGCAGGCTTCGGGCGTGGGTAACAACAGTCTGTCAGAGCAGCTCAGCAATGATGCAAATGCCCGTGTCTTGAAGCTGGAGTTGGAGAACCAGAGGCTGGTACATGTGATTGAGAATCTAAAGGAGTCGTCATTTCATGAGAGTAGTGATCGACTTCTGGAACTGGAAAAGGAGAATAAGCGACTGTCACTCAAGGTATGTCATATTTAGATCAGCTGGTCATTGTAGACTACTTGTGGATGTTGTAATGTGGCGTTTTTATCATTTGTTAGCATTTTTAAAAGATTTTTCCTGTAGAAGCATTCCAGTCACATACAATTTTTTTTTTCAACATTTAATGTTGTTAATATGGCACGATGGTAACTGCATTAGTATTGCAAATAATTTTCTACATTTGCATTACCAAAATTTGACAATAGAATGGACATGGACATAAAGCACATTATGTAAATAAGGTACAAATATATAAGCCATTAAGCCCTACAACATCCATGCTGGCCATAGGACATAATGGCAAGTGAAAAGTTACAGAGGTGAATGCCAAACTCCAAACAGATATTTGTTAAAATTTTACCTAAACTATGATAACCAACTTAGTTCCCAAATAATGCACAGGTAGCCTAATTAAGATGCAAAGTTGGCTCTAGTGTGTACTTTGGTTGCAACATACTCGTGCATCATAATTGGGATTTTTTAAGAGTAATTTGGCAGACTCTCTTGTTCATGCTACACTTGCTGTTGCCACACAATGGTCTGCAAAAAATTGCTTATGACTAGTGCACCAACGATGCTGCCTCAAATTTCAAAACAGTGAAACAGTTTCATCTAAGATTTGCATGAGGAATGTTTATGATCAGTGTATTTTTTTTCACCGTGACATTAACAGTGCTTTGGCCTAATTTTGATGCCTTATTTAGAAATATGGAAAATTTAAGTGATTTGGCTGCAGTTCTGTGTGCATGTACAGTCTCATTCATAAAGAATGGTACAACTCTATGGACGAAATGTTTATCCTGATTATCGAGCATTATTCCCAACCTTAATTCGACGAAACCCTATGGACAACCTTTTTTGGACCTCTGGCGACTCATATGACCCATCCCGATTTTTAAATAAAAATTTTAATTACTAAAATGTCAACCAGGTGCGATGCTTATGTAGATTTGATGGGAATTCTCCCTCCCCCTATACATTTCTTACTTTGCTTTGTTTTTTTCTTCTCTTTTTTTTATAATTTTGATTCCCTCTCTAAAACATGCTAGCGACCCAGGGGTTGAGAACAGGATGAACATTTCGTCCATATAGAGTCATACCATTCTTTATGAATGGTACTGTACTGTATAAATTATATCACTGAATGCACAGATTATGTTGTGAACCATGTTTGTAATCAATGGTTGCTTCAAATAGGTGACTCAGGTGCAGGAGAGCAGCCAGCGTGAGACACAACGGGGACTGGAGCTTGAGCAGGAGCTAGAGTCAGGAAGGAGGGAGTTGAAGCGCTTGCAGGAGACTATTGACACTGTGAAGGCAAACAGTGATCGCCAACAGCAGGAGATTCAAGTGAGAGAGCTGGAGAGTGTACTTGTCTAATGTCAGGAAATAACCAAGGACAACAGTTCTTAGTGTACTAAAGTGTCATATTTTGGTTCGTGAGTCATATTTTCTTTTCTGTGGTAATAGCTTGACCTTGGAAATATGCTACATTGATATTGTGCAAGAAATATTGCCTGAGCACTCCTTAAAAAAAAGTTATGCATCCCCACCCCAATGTCTCAGAGGCTGGTAAATGCATCATCAGCACTCAAACTGATTGAGTCGGCTGTTGTCTGAATAACTTCATTAGTGTTTATGCTCTGATTACTGGTGCAAAGATTATGTTCTGTTTTTAAAAGCAAGCTTTTGAAACACTTCCAAACTATTCAACTTTATTGATTACTATTTTGTTTGTAGCAAGAGAAGCAGCAGCTGCTAGAACTTGTGGAGACCCTGAGGGAGAGGCAGCAGAAGACCACTTCTGCCCGCCTCAATGATGTTGAGCTGGAGAACAAACAGCTGGTGGAGAGCAACCTGAATCTGCAGAGTCAGGTGTCCAGACTGGAGTATGAGAAACAGCAGTTGGTCAAGCTGAATGAGAGGCTGAGAGAGAGCTCTGAGAAACTTGGAGAGGTGGAGCATCTCAAGGCAGAATATGAGAGGGAGAACCAGGATTTGAAGAAGGTAAGCTGCTTATTTTAAGTTGCAGAGATCATTAGAAAATATAATTGGTTTGAGTTTCTAAAGTTGACATGTTGAGTGGATGATACATGTTCAAGAGGGAAAGGATGGAATATTCATTTTCTTAAGAATAGTAGAAGGAGAGTTTCAGGATTTTTTTACATGGACATGTTCAAGAGATTGGCACTATCTAGGGAGGTTTTGTGATCTAAGAAAATTCAAGCAATCTCTGAGCACACCTTTCGGTCTTGTTACAGTATTTTGCTAAATAGCATTAACAGATTGATCAGAAACATTTTTTGATTAAGATTGTTGCCATTGGTTAACTGGTTGTGTGAATTTGACCAGGTGCATTGCCACAAGGCAGTTATATTTCCTCTCCAACTTTTACTGCTCTGGTTAAAGAATCATTATGACTGGCGAGGAAGAGGAGGTTGAAGAATAATGACAAAGCTGACAGATGGTTGGGGAGAAGATTATATATTTATTTTGTAATAAGCAAAAGTGAATGATTTATTGCATTGTAAGCAATCTTATTGCTGCACATATTTCTCGTACCTCATCAGTTACATGGCAGTAGCATTATGTTTCTATTGGATGAAGATGAGAAATTATTGATATTAATATGGAGAAATTTTGGTGCATGATGTTAGAGGTGACATTAAAATAATAATTGTTGTATTTTCCAGACTATATCAGTATTCAAGGAGTCCTGTGAACAGCATGAAAAGCTAGAAGAGGAGTATGCCAGTTTGGAAGTGGAGAACAAGAGATTATCAAAGTATCTGGAGAACATGAAGCAGACTTGCAACAAGGTGTGTGAAATGCCATAAAACCACATGAGATGACAAGTTGATTGATTTCTAATGTGGTTTATTTCACAGAGCCACTCTAGTTTGACAAGGCGTTGCTTTGGAAAGAAGGCTTATCTTTCTACAATGTTGATTATTAGTTAACCCTTATTATGTCACATTTGGAACTTTTTTGCTGATTTGTGACGAGATAATAATGTGATATTGTAGGATAGGGTCAATGTATATTTGGTGACTGATTTGTCCCAGCTTCTTGCATATGCTTGAACTTGTGCCATTATTGACCTTCTGTCTCAAGAAACCCTATGATATATCATAGTGTCTATTTCCAGCTGGACTCTTTGAACCAAGAGAACCTTCGCCTCTCAGTGGAAAACCAGAAGCTCCAACGCACCATGGAGGCCATGAAGACCTACTCACAGCAGATGGCTTCCTTGGAACATGATAAAGAAGAATTAACCAAGGCAAACCAGCAGCTAAGAAACAAGTGGGAAGCCATGAAAGTTGACAGAGCCAAAGCAGAGGAGATGGAACTCTCTCTTTTGACTATGACAAATGAGAATCAGAAGCTGCAGAAGAGCTATGAGGCGTCCTCCAAGAAGTTGGATGAACTGGAGAAGGAGAATCGTGAGTTTGAGAGCGAAAACCAGAAGCTGCAAAAAACCATTGAGACCCTGAAGGTTTCTGCAAGGAGGCTGAATGAACTGGAGAAGGAGACTACTGAGTTAGAAGCCCAGAATCACAAGCTGGACAAGGAGAGCAAGTCATTGGGCAAAGAAGTATCGAGGCTGAAGCAGGCAATCGAGGTGAAGGACTCCACTATTGATGACTGCTCTTCTAAAGTGTCCACATATGAACGAGAAAACAGGCGCTTGCAGAAGGATCTCCAGGAGTTCACCTCGCAGTTGCAAAGGTAAATGTCTTCTGCCATACACTTGCTGTAGCATTTCATGGTGTCTCTTTGTCAGGAAGACTCTATGCCCTTGTAAAGTAATTCAACAATGTTGCAAAGAAGCAGCTTTGAAACTCATCAAGTACTGTACAATATTTTTGGACATGTTTCTCTGCTATCACTTCTTAGAATCAGAAGTTAAGCTTTGGGAAATATGTTGACATCTTCCAGTAAGAATAAGATTCCAGTACAATGACATTTTCTTCAGTGACAATGAGAGTGATTCAGTCCCTTTGCCTGATACTTGCAAGCTTGTGAAACATTCAGCACTCATCCTTTCAATATATGTAATTTAGAAATCTGCCTGTCAAGGAGAAGATGCCATATGAAGTCACTAAGGACAGGGAGCACTGAACGTAGTAAAACAAATCTGGCTGGATTGGTTTTACTGAGTTTGATGTTCCCTGACCTAAGTACAAGTAATGCCTAGCCATCACCATCCACAAAAACAACCAGAATAGAGTAATTCAATGCAAATCTGATGAAATTATAAGTTTCCTCTTCAATTTGTGGCAGTATTAAATTAATTTTAGAATGTTTTGAAACAGTGATTATTTGAATTTTGCTTATTATTGAAGTCCAAAATTTTGATAACTTTTCATTCCAACAGGTTTTTTTCTTTTGTTTTGTTTTGTTTTTTGGCATTACCCCATATCTACACATATATGGGGGGTGGATTACCACCATCGGAATTATTTTTTTGGAGCGAGTCAAGATTAAACTTGTTAGTATGCTCCAAGGTAGTTAGGAGGGGATGTGCAAAGTGCGTGTGCGCTGTCGAGTAGTGGTCATTTTGTGAACTCCCCCGGGTGGCTTAGTCTATCGGAAATTGCCACCCGAAACGAAGCCAGAGATGGCCCAACTCTGCACGAAAGAAGGTGGGAACCCCGGGTGGGGATTGAACCCGGGACCTTAACTTCCGTGGGCGCGCGCGTTACCGCGGCGCCACTTCGTCTCCCTCATTCCAACAGAATTGAAGACTGTCACTAAATCCTTTAAAATGCGAATGTGTGGAATACTTTTTTTTTTTTACATTTTAGGTTGCGTGAGTTGGAAAAGGAGAACCGAGAGCTCGTCCAGCAAAACTTTGTGGACAAGAAGACACTTTGTACCTTGAGGGAAGATTTGGTGGCAGAGAAAATCCGAGCTCAGCAGAGTCGAAATGAGCTGGAGAAAGTGATTGGTGAACTGCAAAGAATTGGGATCAACAAGGACAAGCTAACAATCCATGAGCAGAGTGAAGAGTAAGTGTGTGGGGATATTTGAGAGGGTTTTACAATAGATTTGCAAACCATTCTTGAATATTGGGTTTTCAGGGATGTGAGATCACTTTTACAGGGGTTTGGTAGTAAATGAGTTGAGTCCTGTAAAGCCCAAAAATGCCCCAAGTCACTAAAAATGCATGTTTCAGAATGTATCAATGCTTCCTTTTTCAGTCGCTTCAAGGCCTTGGAGCTGATGATGGAAGAGGCATTGAAGAAGAGCCTGGAAGTAAAGGAGGAAAAGATTGCTGTGCTGGAATCCCGACTGCAGGAATCGACATCCCGAAATCGTGAATTGAAGGAGGAATTGCGTTCTCTGAGGAGACAGCATGAGGTCCTGCAGCAACGACATGTAGAAGGGGAGTCCAATGTTAGTGATATCTCAGCAAAGGAAGTTGCCACCCTCAAGGAGAGACTCTCTGAATCTGAGGGAGAGGTTGGTGATTTTAAATCCATCATTGGGGAAGAAGCATTTAAATAGTTTTATCCCAGTGTTCAGGAGTCCATTTTGTCTTCGACTATCATATGTAAAATTTGCTATGAGAATATTTCCAAGTGCTACATGCCACCCGCCGGTCCCACCCCCCCCACCCCCCCTCNCCCGCAAGACACTTAAAAAATGCAATTTTTTCTTGTGATCTCACGATTTTATTTAATTTTATATCAAAAAAATTACATTGTATGTTATGGCCATACTTCGGCAATTACCTTTTCTGCCTGTAGTGGTAAATCAAGCGAAAAATTTGATTGTGTTTGTGATCTCGCCTTTATTTCCTATTATTGTATTTGAGAAATATTTATTGCAAATCGCGGCCGCCCCTAGGCCAGTGCCTACTGTGCCTAAGGGCTGGCGCAAACAGGGAAATTTGGGAGCAACTTATTGCCTGCCAACCACCCAGGATGGCACAGCGCATGCACTCTCCTGGGGTAACCACTGCGTGCAGATTTCTTGCATGCAAGAAATTTGGGCGTGCTGGACTTGGCTTGACTGGGCCGCGACACTTGTACCCTTTAGCGGGCAACATGAATACTTAGATGTGCATGCAAGTAGCCTCCCTCCCACATTTCCCCATTTGCGCGCGGGCCTAATGGGAAATCCGGCGCTGGCTACATGATGTTATTTGCTTGGGTTACCATATGTAGGCTAAAGACTAGTTGTAGGGGAGGTGGAGTGGCGCTGCGGTAACGTATGCACCCACGGATGGAAGGGACTCGGGTTCGATCCCAGCCCGGGATCTCCCCCCTTCATCTCGTGCAGAGTTGGGTCGTCTCTGGCTTCGTCTCAGGTGGAATCTTCGATAGACTAATCCACTCAGGGGATTTCACAAAATGTACTGTTTGAGACATTGCACATCCCCTCCCAGTCACTCTGTCCTTGGACCAGGGCGATTCATAAAAAGCTTTCCTCCAAAAGGCCCAAAGATGGCCCAGCATGGGGTATTTAAATAAATAAATAATTAAAAAAAAAGACTAGTTAACCTTTGCTCCTTGCAAGAAGTGTCAGACCCTAGGCCTACAACTGTGGCTCTTATTTTAAAACAAAAACAACCTTATGTTTCAGAATGCTGTTCTCCAGACTGAGAATCATAATCTAAAGACGCAGATTGGCAGCTTGAGGGAGCAGATATCTGCCCTGCATGGCCATGTGACAGCTCTGCAGAACCAGGCCACCAACCTGACCCAAAGCAGTGCAAGTTTGCAGGCAGAGTGTGCCAGGCTACAAGTAGAGAACACTACGCTGCAGTCACAGAACACCAGCCTCACCTCACAGATCTCAGGTTTCCAAAATTCATGCTCCAGGATGGAGATTGAGAAGGAGCAGGTAGGTAACATGTTATGGTTTGCAGTTTCTTATGATGCACATGATCCTTTACTAATTCAATTTTATTCATCTCATACCAGCTTCTGAAGCAGTACAACAGCTTGAACTCTATGCATAGTCGTCTAACTAAGGATCAGGAGGCTCTTCAGAAACTTCATGACCAGCTGACATCTGAGTATGAGAGTCTCTGCTCTGAACGTGACACCTTGAAGCAGTCCCAGAGAGAAATTAGGGCAGAGGCACGTCTTATTCAGGAGCAAAATGAGTCACTGAGCAGCCAGCAGGAAGATGTCCAGAAGCTGAGGGAGATATTGGAGACAGAAACTGATCATCTCAGGTCAGACTCCCGTTCACTGGCAAATCTCAGGGCAGAGCATTCACGTCTAAAGGAGGACTTCAGGAGCCTGTATGCAAATAGCGAAAAGCTAAAAGCAGATTATAGGTAAGGAAATTAAGCAATTACGAAGAGGATACAGCAGTTTTAGTTCTTTTTACTTGCTCATTTCTGCAATGTTCATGTTTCCTGGTCATAGGGAAATACATTGACATTATAGTAAAGAGACAGTTGTGTCCATTACCTTTTTTGTTGTATGATTGCTTCTTTGTGTCGCTAGAAACAAAGTCAAAATGGCTGGTTATATTTCATATTCAGAGCTTGTATGAGGGATGTTAAAATAGTTTTTAAGTTCTACCCTAGCCAACCTTGATCAGTGACGGAGTGAGAGAAATTGTGAGAATATGCTGATATCATTAAAGGCAACTCTCTTTACACCTGTCATTATTTTTGGTGTAAGATCTTGTACCACAATCATATACAACAGAAATATTAGAATTTGGAGGGTAATCAGCTTCTTTGATTGATTGATAAGACTCTTAATGGCTTAGCAGTAGTATTGGCTATACTGTGCCAGCCAGGTTGTGAAAATTATGAAGCACTAATGCTGAATGGTATTAAAGAGTCTGGTGGCAAATGAAATAGAAGGCACTAGGTTCTTCTTGACCAATCAACACTTGGGGTTGATTTGTGGACATCCACAAGAGACACATGAAAATGAATGCTCTAGAATTGGTATGTTTGGGCAATAATATATCATCACCTTTACCGGCAAGACTTTGGAGATTGATGTGGTATCATTCCAATGAAGCTCATGCAATTTATAAAAGCTGATGCCTGAATAATATAGTCATGTTGTTTTTTTAAAATGGAGAATTCCATTTCAAACATGCTTTATGTATTACTGGCTCACAGACATTTCAAGCTTTGAAATGTACCACTCAATGAGGTCATGTAATGAATTATGTGATGCTTTTAGTTGGTCTGTTGAAATTTCCATTAATTTGCATGCAAACTGCAGCTGCTGCGAAAGAGGGTAGACACTGATTTTTTGTCGTGAATAATTTGGTAGCCCTTGCGTCAATTATTCAGTTTTCCTTGTTATCTTCCTGGATGGCATCAGAATGTTGAGTGTTCTGTGGATCACCATTGAAAAAGAACCTCGCAAGTATTGACCACATAGCCTGCATTTATTGTGGGAAAAACACGACTAATATTTTTAAATTCACTGCCTCATCAGGAATTGTATAATTTCATGGTGATAATACAGAAAAATCTATCTTCAATTGAGTTGCTTCATTTTGCACAAATATTTCCTCTTCTACAGTTTTCCTTGTTTAGGACAAAAATGTATTGAAAATCTTATGCAGTGATCAAACATTAATTTTGCAATGCATAAACCACTGAATTCAGTGTCCATTACTGGCAGGATTAACTGAGCAATCTTTCAAGCGATCTTTATAAATGTTACTAGGACTATCCTCAAAGGGCAGTTGCATTTTAACCCATTTTGACTACCTGTAAACTGTCATATGCATAACTTTCCTGCCTACAGGAACCTGCAGTCAGATTACAAGGCACTGAAGACGGAGCACAACCGATTGAAGCTCAAGCAGACAGAGATGCAAGGTGAACTGGCAGACACTCAGGACCAGTCTCATTCACTGGACGTGGAAATCACCAAGCTGAACAACAAGTGTGAGATGCTGGCCCAGTTGAATACCACATTGGAGGAGGACAGGAGGTCCCTCATGAGCCAGGTCACTCTGCTGTTGACCCAGTACCATGATCTGCTGACTCAAACATTGGAGGACAAGGAGCACTTTCATGCTGAGGAAAAACTGTTTGCGTGAGTATCCTTCTGTGCTCCTTAGCTTATAAGTGGTGATGTAGTTACACCATTAGCTGATCCATTTCAAGTGGGTTCAGATGGTTTCAGTGTACCTCCAACTTAAGAACTATTCAAGGCATGCAAAAACTGATTGGGGAACTGAGTACTGCTATTCCAGTGGTGGTTTAAATATAAATTTCTTTTCCAGAGATAAGCTGAATAATCTGCGCAGACAGAAGGAGAAATTGGAAGAGAAAATTATGGAACAGTACAAGAAGATGGAAAACTACTCGCCAAAGAAGTAAGTTGGCTTTTTGTTACATTGGCAGGAATAAAACACTTTTGTTGACAAGGAGGTAATGTATTATAAGCATTATGTGAGCTTTCTGACATACAAAGTTGCCTGGACAATTAAAACTGGGATAAAATTGGATCTGCCTGACATGCATGTTGAATTTTTTAATTCAGCATGCAATACTTGACGCACCAAAATTTTGCTTTAACTACCAGTTGTAGGTACATTGCAGCGCCCCTTTTCTTTATATCCACATTACCCTAAGCAAATAGATTAGAATTTAAGAATTTTGGAAATTTTAGATGGATGTCAATAGCTTGCCCTTTCATTTCTTTCTCTGTGCCCAAGCAGTAGGCACATGGGTTATGCACCATACACGTGAGTACTTGAGTATGCCTAGGTGTCTCATATCTAGTGCCATGTTTGTGGTCTTGTGTCTTTATGTAGGTGTTAACAGTGTTGAGACAAATTAAGAAGTAACATGTTGCACTGGGGGAAGCTAACTGCATTACTTAATTATGTTGGGGTAAATTCATATATAAGGGGTGGAAATTTTAATAGTGGCAACACATCTGTAGGATAGCAGGGAAAGTATAAACTTTGTCTACTTCACTGTTATTCTGAAAATGTGTTGCAACTACATATTAAAATTCCAGCCTTTGCATTCCAATGTCCCCAGCCAGCATACATGAATGCCAGTGAACATCCAGTGAGAGTCATGGCCATTGCTCTCTGAATGTTCACGTGTCTCATCTGTTGACATTCTGAGAGAACTAGAGTGTTAAAATTTAATGTATGTTAACATTATTTAGCATTTGTGTAATAGAACTTGTCAGCTAGTGTTACACATGTCATTGTCACATGAATCTGACATTTACTGACCATTGGTACTGAACACTGGACATTCCAAACATTGACTGAACATTCATATGTTGCTGGAGTCCTACCAACTTCGGTAAATGCAGGAAATTTAAAGAAATTGGGAGACTATTTTACTCCAAACACTCTGTAACTGGGTATTATGCAAGTAACAAGATTGGTAAATATTGAGTACTGCTTGAAGTTATGATAAAAATCAGTTAGAATATCCTAAATTCTGACACCAATGGAGCAAACTATTCTACTTGGTGAGTGTAGCTTGACTCAACTGTTTTGACCAAGAAACACACCTGGTAGTAATTAGTAACTTGTCTCTCATCGCAGGAATGTAAATGTAGCACACTAGTTACTTCTCAAAAGTAGCCTCTCCAACACTGGATATGAAATTATTATTTTATGGGTTTTAAGGCCTCTGTTATTTTGTAGGCGTGGTTTTGGATCAACATTGGTGCGCAGGATGAGGAGAGCAGGTTCAGAGCTTATGAGCAAAGTACCAAGGGTGAGTTCTATTACCTTTTTGAGAAGCAAGAATGGAATTTAAGTATCTGTTTTTTATTTACAGACTGGAAGGTCAAGATCACGTGGACGGGGACAGGATGGTGCAGAGAACACTGACAGTCATGACAACTCATCACTGGGATCAGGGTCAGGTGGGCAAGAGTCTCTAGACAGCTGCAACGACACCAGGCGCAGTTCACCTCAAGGTATTTCTTACGGGGCTTCTCACTTTCATACTTGTGCTTAAGAGCAGATGTACAGGCAAAATCCTTTTATATTGCATTGCAGTTATAATGACAAAATCAAGCCACTGTTTCATTACTCCAAGCTATAGATAATTACAGATTTATATACCACCAATTTGAATAGCGTATTTTCAACATCATAGTTACTGCCTTTTTTCAGGCTGTATAAGGAATCTGGTTTCTGTTCATAACATACTGTAACTTCATTGTAATTTCCACAATACCTGCTGCTTTACTTTTAAAAGTCCCATAGGGAGAACTGCTGTTATTTTCTGTGTCAAGAAAACTGTATGCCATTTTTCGCTTACCTTTTCCTTTAGACTTGTACGCAGGCGAGACACCAGACTTTAGCTTGCGAGTCTCTCGCCATGACGCCTTCATCTCTAACTCGCAGCACCGCAAGTCTCTCCCACTCTTCAGGACAAGCAGGGATGAACTTGAGAAGCAGTTCAGGTAACATACTCTGCAAATAACTTCAGTGTGACTTCATATAACTTTGTCAGTGGTGTTAACTGGATGGGCTGAAAGCATAGTCTGTCAAGTTTTCCAAGAAGCATGTTGCAAAGCAGTAGCCTCATTTGGAAGAATCATTTTGTTTTGGCTGCTTAGACTGAGAAAGTCAAAATATGATGGTCCTTCCTGAGGCAAAGTCAGTGAAATTTGTGCAACAAATCTCAAGCTCACAATTCCAAAATCTATGGGAATGGTGTTGTAAGAACTAAGGTCCAGTTGCACATCCCCAAGTAAGCATTTTCCAGCTTGAAAAGAGCCAGAAAAATTTGTTATTCATGTTGTCAATGCTGGATAATGAATGGCTCTTTCCCAGCTGGAAAATGTTTTCTGGATGCAATGCAACTGGACTTAAGCTCATGGTGTGAAGTTGTGCAAGTTTCATTGCATTGCAATAAGTTCTAAAGAACACTTATCAGACTGCGCTTCCAACTCATCCAACTATCGTTCTTTCCACCTCCCCTTAAATGTGTGTAAAAAAGGATTCTGGGCTTCCTTGATAGCTCCAGGTACTTGTGTGTTCCCTATTCTTTTTGGAATGTATTAAACTAACAATTGGTTTGTTGATTTGTGTAGGGAATCATTTTCATCTGAGGATCTGGCCAGTTTGAAGGCAGAGAGTGTTGATGGCCCTATGGCTGAGGAAGGGAGCCAGGGAAGTAGGACTCCTTTACAATACCAGTCTGATAAGGAGACAGCATCACAGATCAGCAGTACTCTCAGCTTGGGGAGTGCAGGGACTAGGAGGGCTGTATACTACACAGATGAAGATGACACTATTCCTACCAGGGATGTGGGGCCAGATCCATTGGTGAGCATGAAAACCAATTTTCATTTCAGATCTAGCTCTGAAACTGGGGTGTAATATCATCTGCACTGTAAAGAATTATTACTGCATCATGAGAACCACTACAATCCTATGCGTCAGGGTGCCCATATGGCATGTGGGCATACATGACCTTCTGCTGATGCAAATGTGAACTGAAATATAATGAAATACACTGTATAATTAGCAAACTAATTATGATTTATAGATGAAAACTTCTTGGTTCATTTTTCCTAAACTTTGTGTTTGAGCAAATTCTATCTGTAAGTGCCACATTATGACTGCCACACTTCCCCCTCCCCCTTTTTAGCGCAACCGTGTGGGGAGAGCATCAATCCGCAGTGCCCCTGAGTGTAGTTCCCCTCATCGAAGTGGGGGGGGAGGAGGAGGAGGGGCCACAAATGAAGCTTGCTCTTCTCTCAGGTTGGTATCATAACCCTCATGAACCCACAATCCAATTTTGAAAAAAAAAAAAAAAAAAAAAAACTACCATCTTTGCAGTGCCAACATAGTGGTCCATGTGTCAACCCCCATTTCCTCTGACCTGACCAGACATGGGTCACTGCCCCATGGTCCAGGTTCACCCTCAAGGCATCTCAATGGCGTTGTCAGGTCAGAATATTTTCATACTCAACTGACTATGAAGTTGTAAAACTTGTAGTTGGACTAATGACAGTCATGAGTATTGAAAGTAGACTTCAAGTGAAGAATTGAAACAACTTGTTAATGTGGCCTGTTGATTATCCATGTTAATATGCTTGAAGTTAGACATGAACACTTGTCAAGGTTTTGTGGTTTGTGGTTTGGGAAGCCAAGTTCACGTAATTAACAGTTCTGTGAACAGGATGGGAATTTTGCATTACTGAACTGCATCAGAGATAGCAACATAAAGATCGTCTTAATGGAGGTGCAAAGAAGTTGTTGCAGGATTAGTTTTGACACACATGGATTAATTTTTAGTGAGGTTACTGGTAAAAATGGATAGATAGAAATTTAAAATTTGGCCTAGTTAGATCCCAAATTGAGAAACCAGGATTGGAAACAACGTCACCAAAAATTATTGTCACATGAGCTAAAACCGATCCGGCAACATATCGTTAGCAACCTTTTCTAAGTTGCAGGCGTCTATCTAAGCTTTTTATGATATCCTGTATAATTTAATGTTAGGTGGAAAGCCTGGCATGCTAGCATTATGTAGTATGCTAAACCTTGGGCTCCCACTCAAGTTTTCAGTCACTCTGGAACCCTCTGGAACTGCAACAATTTTTATCAAATTATTTTGCACCCATATGACGTCAAGTGTATATGTTAGGCTCAAACCCCAAAAACAGCCATTGGGCGAAAAAAACGTCCATACTGCGGAATGCTCTATGTCAAACCAATTTAATGAAACGGCCAGACATCGAAATGCTCTTTTAAAAAAGGCCAGAATGCTTTCCTGGGCTAAACTTAAACGTCAGCCAATTTCGTGTCGGGATGGCCGGTTTAGGAGACTCCCATAACTTGTTGTGGCAGTTTCCTGTTTTCCACTACTGGTATGCCATGTAGATGCTGGAAATAAATCACCCTATTGTTGTTTGGCAACTGGTTGAAATGCTTAACATTTGATGATGGTGTTTATTTTCCAGGAACTATTACCTTCATCATAAGATGTGGGATTCCAATGTCCCCTAGGTCCATTTTTGTCCTTTTGAGATTTGAGTTTTTGTTGTCATAAAGTATGTGACGCAGGGCCCTAATGGCAGGGTCATCGTATCTCTGACACTGTCATAAAGTATATATGAACTTATATGGCTTTGGAAAAATCCCCTGATTTTCGTTCTTGGGCCTAAGGGACATTTGGTGTATTCTGACCTCAGGAGGAGGTGGGGAGTACCATAAGCTAGCAATCGATGTCCTCAGCTCATTTTTCTTGAAAATGGACTTAGGGGGCCTTGGAATCTGCCTCTAGCGTTCTTGCAGGAACCGTTAGTCACACTTAGAATATTATTACATTTAGTATTACTTGAACGACATTTACATTTCTTATCAGTGCAGTACTTTTTGCAACTGCAACTTACGAATCCCTGCTTACTACCTGAACTGAAGCCGATCGAAGAGATACAGGTCTGGTGGAAGGAACTTGGTTCAGATCTATAAAATTGGAATTAGCAGGTGTGAACTCTTTGCGAGCATACAGCCTCTCTAAAATGCCTTCTTTGGTGCCCAACTGGTGGAGCCCAGATGCTTGAACGTAACCTAAAACAATTCCTATAGGAGCCAAAAACATTCTCGATCGACTTCAGGTACTCTATTTCAGAGTTTTCATGCTGAAGCTGCTGCCATCCTGCTGATTTCAATTTTATAGATCTGAACGAAGTTCCTTCCACCAGTTCTGTATCTCTTCAATCGGCTTCAGCTTTAAGTTCAGGTAGTAAGCAGGGATTCATAAGTTGCAGTTGCAAAAAGTACTGCACTGCTAAGAAATGTAAATGTCGATCAAGCAACTCCCAATTCTAAGGGTCATTCGAACAGTGCACACTGCCTGCAAGAACAAATACACTAATAATTGAAGGATAACAGTGCCTGGAAGATGATGTTAGTAATAAATATTTGGAGGTAATAGTTCCTGGAAAATAAACAGCATCATCAAATGTTAAGTATTTCAACAATTTGACAAACAACAATAGGGTGATTTATTTCCAGCATCTACATGGCATAGTGGGAAAGAAGAAACTGCCACAGCGAGTTATGGGCGTCTTCTAAACCAGCCATCCCGACACGAAATTGGCGTCCTGACGTGTAAGTTTTGCCCAGGACAGCATTCTGGCATTTTTAAAAGAGCATTTCGGGGTCTGGCCGTTTCATTAAAACGTCCATTCTGCAGAATGGATGGTTTGACAGGAGCATTCTGCAGAATGCTCCATCCATTTTGTGGAATGGATGGTTTGCATAGAGCATTCTGCAGTATGGACGTTTTTTTCCGCCCAATGGCCGTTTTTGGGGTTTGAGCCTAACATATATCAATCTTCATTATTGTCATCCTTCACGGCATTTTCCCAAAAATATTTGGAGTTGCCAGCATATGATGAGGAGGAGGTCCTCTCTACCATCGTATGACCAAATACAAAAATTCTGGAGCCTGGTCAGGTACTCGCAAAAATGGGGGGAGGGGGAGGAGGAATACAAGAAAGTGCAGACTAGACAGGCTAGGCTGAGTTGTTGACATCGGATGTGTCCCTGAAGACGTCTAACATTATTCAGTACCTGGTAATTTTAGAGTTTGAGGTTTAGTAACAATATTGAAATATTTTTTTTGCAAGAACATAGGAAAATCATTCACATTTTAACCACATATCTATGGGGTAAAGATAGGCTTTGCATGATTGGAAGCACTAGGACATTTACCCAAGTATTGAAATGTTCCCTTTATCTTCAGTTCACCCTCTCGAAGTTCGTCTCGCTGCGCCTTCTCTAGTCAGTTGCCCCCTCCACCTCCTCCCACCTCCTCCCCTGCCACACCCACTCCCCAAGCTGGGCACCCTTCTCCCTCCCGTAAACCCCCACAGCCTCCTCCAAAACCCAATCGAACCTTTGGTAGTCGTGATGGCCTCAACTCGACACAAGAGAAGCCAAAAGAAGTGGACAACTCCATCTGGTATGAGTATGGCTGCGTGTAAGATGTGCAAAATGAGCCTCCCATTTGAAGCTTCTTCATGTAAACAGGACAGATGTCAAATAGGCTCTAACTTGCAGCTACCTTCACCATCAGCTTCAGTCGAGTCTTCATTGGCATATGCTCTTTTTGGTGAAAACAGCTTCACATATTATCGACAATAAGGGTTAGATTCAGGCATTTAAGACCACTACTATCTTGCTTTTAAAACCTCCCTGTTTCATCGTTGTTTCAAACTTGTGGTTTTTGGCGTCATGCACAGTTTTATGTGCGGCTTCTGTGTGGGTAGTTTTATTGTTTGCGCAATTTAAATTGATCCGAGTTGTTACTTAGGGAGGGGGAGTCTACTTGGTTTTATAGGGGATGTAGCATCATTGTGGCCATAAACAACTCCATCCAACAATGATGCTACATCCTCGATGAAGTCAAGGGGACTCTTCTTCTTATGAACTTGAGTCAAGTCAAATCGTGTGAACAAGACAAGTTTGTGGTGTGAAAAAAAAAAAAATTGAGTCTAATGACTTGAAATTGTAACTGTTAACTACATTCCACTGTGCAATATCACCATTATTTTTAGTTACTTGCATTTAAGACGGAAGAGAGTTTGGAGGCCACCGAGTGTGTATGGAAACGTGGCCTGTTTTATGCACCCATGTGATTATTTTACCTACTTAAACATGTTTACCCTTTTAAAGCAAGGACAGTATTAATCTGCATAATAGCCGTTATAAATTAATGTATTTATTTAAAGCACCCAATAATCCCACAAAAAATGAGTGCCATGTTTGATAAGTTGGCTTAATCTTTGAATGTTGAAAAAAAAGGCCTTGCTTTAACTTTTTTAACCTAAATTCAGGTTTGTAAAAAAAAGGTACTTGCCCATTGTTGCATTTCTCTCCCCACATTTGCCTTTCTCATGTACAGATTTCATTGTCGACATTATCCATGTCAGCCCTCCAGTACCATTAGAGCTTAGTATTAGGATCAAAAAAGCGAAAAAAAGAAATAATGTACACAAAGGATATGAAAGCCTTAAAAATCCACGTGCATAAGTCTGACTTTTATTCAACCATTATTTGTTTTCCAGTATCACATGCTACATCCAAACCTTGTACATATACAAATTACAGCAATGTGCATTTTACATCGTAGGCGTCACTGGAAGTGACGTGACCTCGTTTAAACTGGTTATAATACCTTATATATAAAAAGAATGTTTAGCAAACAGCTTACAAAAGCCGGCAGATTTTTGTACACCTTTGTTATACCATTATTCAAACAACATTTTGCTCACACAGGGATTTTCTTGCATGTCCAGCTTTTGCGTAAAGACATAAATGTGAAGACATGAAATGGAGGTTCAAACACGACTTTTTCCTAAAATCATACACAGTGTTAGAGACAGCAAAACACACAAGAATTGAACGGGAAGCACACTTTTTAGAATGAACATACAAGCTTTGCACAAGAGCTTCAAACAATATACAGGTATGTGTGAAGCATCTGACTCTCTTAATAATTGCAGATGACTAGTAAGCAACATGGTGGTTCCATGGCTGAAGGTTCTGACTGCAATTTCTGGCCAATTTAAGGTACATGCACTGAACTATTGTTGAACACTAATAACTCTCTTTGGTGGAGCCATGTGTAGTGTTTCAACAAGATGTTCAGCATGGCAATAAAACTGCATGGGCCTTCTAAGAGAGACCTGAGTGGTCCCTGCCGCATTGTATCATAACGTTGGACGCTGACTGGTTACGTATGTCATCCTTGATGAGCTTTGGCCTGATTGAGACTAGTCAATTAAGTTTCCTTCACATGCATCAGTATGGTATAGTCATGAGAAGCCTCTTTTTTTTCCACCAAGTTAACAACTTAGTTTCAACCAAACAGGTTGCATCAAATGTGGGTGATTAACTTTGTTGGATAAGTATCAAGAGAAATAATGTGTTAGAGTGCCCACTGTTAAGTAATACTGTAGTAAGTAACCGGGGCTTTAAAGAACAAGCATTATTGACGCAATGCTGATTTCATCCTGCTAGGAGAATAATACAGGGTGATTCTCCCAAATGGAAACCCAAACGTTACTCAATAACTTTTTCACTATGGTATGGTTCCCGATGAAAATTGACATGTACTTACCTCGTACCATGCCAAACAAGGTCTGACTAAAGAATATACCAAATGTGGTCCCCTCAAGCATCCAACAATTTTTGAATGCGAGTCTGCATATTGCTGAAGACTCCTGCAGATGTGGCTGCGGGGATGGCATCAATCGCGCATCAATCGCGCGCTGTAAGGCGTCTTTGAGAGCATCAATTGTTCGAGGGTTATTTTTGTATACACAGCCCTTCAACAAACTCCGCGAGAGAGAGAAAAAAAAACCATCATACCCCAACACTAATTGGACTGTTCACGTGGCCTTGAGATGCCCTCTCCCAAGCAGGTGTTTCACTCCCACCAAGTCAGTGTCCACATCTGCAGGAGTCTTCCGAAATATGCGGACTCACATAAAAAAATCCTTGGATGCTGGAGGGGACCACTTTTGGTATATTCTTTAGTCAGACCTTGTTTGGCATGATACAAGGTAAATACATGATTTGTCAATTTTCATCAGGAACCACACCATACTCATAGTCAAAAAGTTAATGAGGAATGTTTGGATTTCCATTCAGGAGAATCACCCTGTATAACAAGGATCTTTTAACAATCCAATATCCAATATGCTTAAGAATGTTCCTGAAAAAAAAACTCTGCACAATGCTTGAACTTCAGCTGTGTTCTGAACTAACTGTTCAGTTACTATAGGAAGCCTCGACTGATCAAGAATTGTCCACATTTCATTTCCAAACTTCTGGGATGGGTGTTATATTTATCTTTGGCTGTAACTAGCAGATGATGATGATGATACACCCAATCAATAGATTACAACATTTCATGGACTAGGCAGAGCTGACCAAGAATGACAAACGTCCACTTGCGTTGTTAGTGATGACATGGCAGGAACTAAGCAAGTCCCTTAGATGGCCTACATGCATTGTGAATGAGTTTTGCCTATCTGAACCCCGCACTATGGGTAACCTCCAAACGGTGGGAATAAGAAGGTGGGGCCACACATTTCTTTTTGGTTCAATGTACCTGTTAGTATTGTCAAAAAGTGTTGGAAATACTGTCTGTGCATAGCACCAAAACACACGCAACAATGGTACCGTATACTATGCGACCATCCCCACCCCAGTGACCCAGCTATACAACAAAACGCAACGATACTGGAGCTTACACAATGGGTGAAGAGATGGCCACAAATGAACTGGATCTCTCCATCCCTGGTGCCAGTGGTGATGGGGGCCTTCTGCCAACAATAGTAGTTGCTGCCGAGCTGCTGTCTTTCCCCATGACAACTGCAGTGGGCACTCTCTGTTGCCTGGGGCTTCTGTTGTTGCTCCTCTTTCCCAGTGACTGGGAGCTATACCCACGTCTCTGCAGGTTCAGTGGCGGCAGATTAGGGTGCTCTATCTGGGTGGGAGATGACACCTGGATCTGCCGGGTACGATGGTGATGCGTGTGGTGGTGGTGTGGGTGATGCACATGATGGTGATGTCGATGGTGATGATGTGGGCGATCCAATGAGAGCCGGGGGCTCCATGATGAGGTGGATGAAGTGCGTCCCAGGGAGCTGCGACCAACAGCACGTAGAGGGAAGCTCTCTCCTGTGGGGCTGATCAAGCCACTAGTGCTCATCTGGAGGCGGGACCCTGGAGTGCTGTGGACAGAGGAGCGCTGATTTGAATGTGTCTTGGTAGACAGGAAGGGTGGCGTGTTCAGGTACAAACTGAATGGATAGTTGCAGAAAGTGGACCACAATCAAATATGTCTGTAACAGAACTTGGGATTCATGTGTCTATTACAGAATTTTTGCTTGATTCCAGCAGAGAATTTTCATTGTAGATTTGTCGCATACAACAGAAACTTGTGTTCATTATGAGATGATTTTTTTGGAGTGGGGTGAATATTATGCCATTGACATGTTTAGCTGTAGATATATGGAATACACATTGTTATTTACTGACATACTCTATTGATAATCACTTTGTAGAATGAGTCAGAAATGTCAAATACACTAAGCCTGCTTTACCATTTGGTAGTCTATGGTGGCATTATCTCACGGGTCTGTTAGGGGCATCCCCCATGCAATAACTTAGCATTCAGTACCAAAGCAGTTTGGAGGAGGGGATATGGTGTCCGACTGCTAATCGGGAGGTCCTGGGATCAAATCCCGAGGCCGGCAACTCTAACCATGGTTTTCTGTGGTTTCCCAGGAAAATTCCGGAGTTGTTTCCGTAATTTATAGGCCACAGCCACTTCCTTCCATCCCTATCCTATCCCAAAGAGCACAGTAAAATGAAAAAGCAAAGAGTTCCAAGCAAAACAAACTTCCCCCCTAAAGAGCCGATGGCTGATAATGGGGTATGAATTATTATAACTTAGCATTCAGTAATGGTAACATATGAAGAGTCCAAAAGGAAAGTGTCCTAAATCCACACTACTAGCATTGATTTAAGCTCTGCTTTTGGACTCTTCATATGCTCAAACATGGTAATATTCTTTGATAATGCTAATTTTTATAATCATTGAATTGATGGAACTTTTATTACAGAACTTTGTCAGGTCATTAGGAAGTCTAAGTAAAAGTTTAGTTTGATGGATTATCCAAAATGTAAAACTTTCCTAAGAACCTTTCATAACTCGACATGTTTTTAAGGTCCTCTGCAGGCTCCAGTTCAGAAAGTTTGTATTTCCCTAAGGTGACTTCTGCAAAAGTTAGAGTTGCAGAAAAGCACAAGATCAAAGTTAAATTCAAAGAAAAGGAAATACATAAGAGGAATCTGCAACAACTAATAGCTATAGCTAAAAGCCAACAGATGGTAATGAATTTCTGTTCCAACAAATCAACACTACTCTGAGTCTGTGTATCTGCTCAGCACTATATATCTGACATCCATAGGATGAACCCCAGAGAATGTGGACAGTGTAACATAAGCAGGTTTCTGGTGTACCACCTGTAGCTTCATTATGTAGTTTACATGTTTTCTATATTTGCAAATCCTCTTCCTAAGGTATCAGATTTGCTTCAAAGCCCCTTCTCTACAAGTGATCCATTCAGTCATGTCCCAACTCCTCCCTTAAAAAAAACAACATTAAAAACCAACATCTAAAACACTACATGCTCAATAAAAGACACCTAGCAACAACAGCGGAGACACCCCCAGCAGGCGACAACAACAACCGTAGAATTTGGTTGTGCATATGGAGGAAGGCCCAACAACACCACCATCCAGGCAGGGTACACAACAACGGTCGTATTATTATTTTTAATCATCCCGTTGTTTTTAACACCGAAGCTGACCTCCTGGTGGCCTCCGCTGCTGTCGCCCCTGAAGACTCGACGCAGCTGTCGTCGGAGTCGACGTACCCCGAGTTCTCAAAGGATCCACCCCCTCCTTCCATGGGGTCCGAAGCCTGTGCGACGGCCATGGTGGTGGGCTCTGGTGGTTCAGCTGAGTAGTAAGCATGTCCATCCCCCAAGAAATGAAGGCCAGAAGGCATCATTGGAGGAGGTGCAATGATGCTGTTGGGGGCAGACAGGCAGGTATAACCCACAGATCCATAGTCTGCATAGGCATAGTCTGCCAGAGCATCATCCTCAGCCACTTCCTCCTCTTCTGAGTCCGTCTGGAAATAAATCAGAGCAGCACATTCAGTGAATGAAATCATTTTCCCTCGCAGTTACTACTACTGAGGATGGAAACTCCCCATTACCATACCTTATTCCTTTGCGCCACAGGCTGCAAGTGTGCGATGGTATAGTGATTGGGTGGTGAAGTCCTGATTCCAGCCCACAGAGCTCGGGAGGGTCTGGGGGGCAGGGGCAGCGGAAGTGGAGCAAGACTGGGGGGCAGCCCCGGGGCCATTCCCTGCACGATTCCGCAACCTCCTCCCACGCTGCTGCTGAGAGGAAGGGTTGGGTACAGCACAGTCTCGCAGCGGTCCCCAGCACCCGATGCCTCTTTGCCCTTCGCCTTCTCCGCCTTGGCCGGCACTTCGGTGCCCAAGCCAGCCTTCAGCCTTTGCCTGTGGACACAACAACGGGGACTTGGCAGAGGTCAACAGGGGATCATTTCTCAGAGTTAGTTCTTGGTTTATTATACCCTTTAGTGCTTGGAAAGAGGGAAGGCTGGATGGCAGGGAATAACAGCTCTCTATTAGGCCGGACGGGAAAAGGTGGCCTGTACGATGGGGGTTTCTGCCTCATTTGGCTTTTTCCGACCCCTGAGCGAGGTGAGGTGAGCCTTGCCGCAGTTTAGAAACCGAAAAATCGACCCAGCTGAGAAACACGGCCGGCTCCCAAATGCATCCATGAATAAATTAGGCCCCTAGGCAAGAATTGACCCGGTCACCGGTCCGCTATAAAACCCTGGCCTCACTGGCCTATACCTTCTTTCTTGAAACGGTTTCGCACTACGAGTATTTTAAAACTGCTCAATCTGATATGTATACTATTCACCTATTATTATTATTATTATTATTATTCTGTTGAAATACCGACTTCCTGATGAGACAGTAGAGTATCAGTGCACCAGTGTGACAATATGTGGTAGTCTGTAACAGTAAACTAATCAATCAACCCCATGCAGTTGTGCAAGTGCAACTGTGCTTACAAACCGCAATATAGGAATTGCTTAGCATATAATTATTTTGAAACGCAGTAATATATTAAAGTGCATGGAACAGTGTTAAATCGGTGGAATGGCATGTTCCCTGGGAAGCCTCCAGTGACGCCAGTACTATTATAAATCTTCGATTGTGTACGCTACCAATTACGAGCGGTAATTGGAACGGGTATAATCAGCGTCACAAGTCGCTCCAGCAGAATGTTGGTCGCATCGGGCACTCCAATAGAGTCAGCCCCGAACATCAAAAGCGGCTGGCAGAAAGGCGTGATGGCAACCTATTTCTTTCAGCTATAAAAATGACACCTAAATCTATCGGCAAAGTGGTAATAGAATCTCCTGGGCCATGAGGACTGAAACAAAAAGTCCCAATCGATTCCCACCTTTTTTGTGCCCGTATCTAACACGCATGACTTTTATACACCATATATGTAACTTTTTTTTTTTTTAAAGCGACCAGGCAAAACAAATCCGGCGCTTCTACACGCCGTATACTCCTTGAAAATTAATCCCAAATTGCTTTTCTCCCAGACGGAAAATTGGATTTCCAAGTTCATTCCAGCTTCACGGCAGAATCAATCGGAAGACCTAACGAAACGCTTAATTTGGAAGCGGATCCGAATCGAGGCTCGTTAGTTAGCATCCAACGCGCATATTAATTACAGTGCGTGCCAATTCCTGGCATATAGGGGTTAAATATTATTTCCACCCTCCAACACTCTAAAATTTTGCCACGGCGATGGAGCTATTAATCTAGGTTAAGCACAGAGCGACTATTTACACGCCCGGGCTCCCGTGCTGTGATCATGACGTCCTAATTGGTGTGGGCTGATTTTAAGCGCCGACTGTGTGTCATCCAACACCCGGTTTTTGGAAATGTCCGTGAGGGTGAGGTAATGCCAATGATCGGTGCAGTGGAGGAAGAAAAAAAAAATCATAACTTATTTAATGGAAAGCGTTTGTGCTCTTTCGCAATATTTCCTCCTCCGCGACAAGGCCCCGTTGTTAAAATTCGAGGGCGGAAACTGCCGGGACTTTTCGCACAGTTAAGGAGAGTGATTCCGGGACTTTTATGGCTGGTAGTAAAAAGGTGACGCAAACGACGAGCAGCAATGCAAAAAGACGAAGATCCCGGATGATGTCTGCACGAGTGTCCTCAAAGGGACGCTTTCGAGTCAGCCGTGAAGAGTGCGCAATTTTGGAAATGAGAGAAATTCGCTGGCCGATTCTAGCTGCACTTTACGTCAACACCACCTTTGCCAAGGGTCACACAATTCCAGAGCATTATTTATGCTGGCACCGAGAAGAAGAGAAAAAAAACTGGTCACTGCCAGGTCAAACACACTCAGCTGAAGGCATGATGGCCGAGATGCACAGGCAGCGTCCCAGCTTCAGCCATTGGTTGAAATGGTATGACGTTAAGCTCAACCATTGGTTGAAGAGGTATGACGTTAAGCTCAACCATTGGTTGAAAAGGTATGACGTTAAGCTCAACCATTGGTTGAAGAGGTATGACGTTAAGCTCAACTATTGGTTGAAAAAATGGGACGTCAAGCACAGCCATTGGTTGAAAGTGCCCAGGAAGGATATCTTGTTAGTTATTACATCAATTAATTCCTTTTTTCAAGTGTGAGTTCATACGGTGTCATGTCCTTTTAAGGCTACCTTTACATTTCAAACATTGCGATTTATATGCGCCACATTGCGAAATAAACGTTTATTGTAACAAATAGTGTACAAAATTATACTGAGGCGTTCCTAACATCTGGTCTATGCCTCGGGTAATGTTAAAATCGGCAAATAATAACTACACGCATTCTTATTGGTATTTTCCAGAAATTCTCATGCTCCGACCAGATTCCTGGGCACCAAGATTTCGATGTCAGACACAGCCATTGGCTAAGGTTGTGACATCAAGCTCAGCCATTTTAAAGATTACGACGTCAGACTCAGCCATTGACTAAAAGCCAAGAAGCGGCTGCTCCAAGTTAGACATAACTTTTGAACCCGTAACTTTTTTTTCTTCCTCCAGGTGACTTGAGCTCCTTTTAAAAAAACCGTACCGAAGTGTAGGCATCCCGCAAAAGGGTGTCTTGCGCTTCGTGTTTAGGAAGCCGTTATGCAAAACAGGGCCCCCCGTTTGAAATTCAGATGAGAGGTCGATTTTAATGCCTCTCTGGCCTGGTACAAGTGGAAGCTAATTTCACTCCGGGTCTCTCATCCCCCATCCATATACTCACTGGCGGAATTTGAGGATGAAGAGGGCCAACACGATGCCCAGCAGAGTTATGCCCAGGCACGAAGACAGGATCACCAGGAACCAGGTGTCGTCGATCACCATTCCTGAAAGGGACACATCTATTCAGAGAGTTTTGAGGGCTGTCCTCTGACTCCATCATGGATCAAGCTTTATTGCATTATTACCCAACAAGATTCAACACCAGCTAACACTGAAGAGGGGGAGGAAACAATTTCGCAACCAAGCATAATTACATGGGCTAATCTCTCCAGTGTTATAATTATGATAATCAACCTGTATTTTCAGTAGGCTTCATTTTCATAATATTCCCTCAGAGCCGTGCAATTTGTTGAGGGTAATCATTTTATTCCTCGCTGTATGATGCTCCTCTCGAGATTATACGATGCTATATACCCTTAGCGTCCGGTTTCTTCAGCAGAAATGGGATGGAAAAAAAGTGGGTAAAAACGAGGCTTTTAGTGACCTCAATACGAATGTTGTCGCTCCATCTATAAGAAACAAGAGCACAATTCCCATGCTTTTGGCAAGGAGAAGCACAAAATAATCGAGAGCAAAACTTCCAAGAGCCGGACTCCAAAAAAAAGGACTTTTGTAGTACTGAATTACCACACTTTCGCCATTACAGAACAGAAACTCATGGCCTGGCTACCATTTTCCTCTCTCTTTCCACTACTTCATGTAGACCTCAAGATTATGTATCTGAGTCTCGTCTGCGCTGAAAGCCCCCTTTTAACGTTACAAGTCAGATGTTATACGATACCCCAAAAGTCGGGGACTCTTCCCTCGTTTTTTTCTCCCTCTCCATAACAACTTGGAAACGTTATTTATGTCACTATCCTTTCTTCCTTCCGTATCTTTTTGCTTCTAATTTGCCAGAGGCCTGCCAAAGGAGGAGTGTTTGCGTTACGATTTTAGGAGAGGAAAAAAAATGAGGTTGTATGGAGTCTGAATTCCGTTCCTTTTGCCAGTAGCATGTCCCACATTTCTGATGGCAGATATCTGGGTATTGGAGTTTTTTACGCACATTTTTTAAGGGACTCTCGCTGCATGTCTGCAGCCATCCTGGAATCAGGAGGAATAAATCAGCCTCGAGATGTAATGGAATTTTAGTGGGGTGGATGCTTTAAAGGTAGAATCGGAATTTCCCCCCAAAAAATGCTGACAAAAAAGGGTCAGTTTATTAAGGGAGACATGCTTTTCCGGATAAGTAGCTAACTCTGAACCTGCAGGGTAAAAAAAAA